>CM062815.1:221796166-222051681 GCA_031772625.1 Pinus tabuliformis | reverse complement strand
GAATTGAAGTTACAAAATATTAACCACAGAGGTGTAAAATCTAGAATCATTTCCCTATATGGAGGGGATACATGGAAGGAAATCATTTTACTCGGAAAATTTAGGGTGAAGATAGAAAGAAGAGCTGTAGAAAATCTCACGATTGAGCTCTTCTACTATCAACATTCGAAATAGTCCTGATGATGGATCCCTGTCGGGATTTGAAACGTTGATGGAAAAATGGTTTTTACTGCGGGTTCTCCAATTTCTATGTTATAGAGATTAAACCACAGAGGTCTTAAATCCATAATCATTTCCCTATGCAGAGGCGATGCATGGAGGGAAATCAGTTTTACTCAAAAATTTAGGGTGAAGATTGCAAGAAGAGCTACAGAAAATCTCACAATTGATGCTCTTCTACTATCAACATTCAAAATAGTCGTGATGATGGATCCCTATTGGGATTTGAAACATTGAAGATAAAATTGTTTTTACAGTGGGTTCTCCGATTTCTAAGTTACAAGATAATAACCACAGAGGTCTTAAATCCAGAATAATTTCCCTGTGCGAAGGGGATACATGGAGTGAAATCATTTTACTCGAAAAATTTACGGTGAACATAGCAAGAAGATGTGCAGAAAATCTCATAGTTGAGCTCTTCTACTATGAACATTCAAAATAGTCTTGATGATGGATCCCTCTTGGGATTTCAAAATTGAAAAAAAAATGGTTTTTACTGTGGGTTCTTCGATATCGAAGTTACAAGATATTAACCACAGAGGTCTTAAATCCAGAATCATTTCCCTAGGTGGAGGGGTTACATGGAGTGAAATCATTTTACTCAAAAAATTTAGGGTGAAGATAGCAAGAAGAGCTGTAGAAAATCTCACAATTGAGCTCTTCTACTATCAACATTCAAAATAGTCATGATGATGGATCCCTGTTGGGATTTGAAACTTTGACGGAAAGATGGGTTTTACTGTGGGTTCTCTGATTTCTATGTTAGAAGATATTAACCACAGAGGTCTTAAGTCCAGAATCATTTCCCTATGCGGAGGGGATACACGGAGTGAAATCATTTTACTCAGAAAATATAGGGTCAAGATAGCAAGAAGAGCTGCAGAAAATCTCGCAATTGAGCTGTTAAACTATCAACATTCATAATAGTCCTGATGATGGATCCCTGTTGGGATTTGAAACGTTGACGAAAAAATGGTTTTTACTGTGGGTTCTTTTATTTGTAAGTTACAAGATATTAACCACAGAGGACTTAAGTCCAGAATAATTTCCCCATTCGAAGGGGATACATGGAGTGAAATCATTTTACTCGAAAAATTTAGGGTGAAGATAGCAAGAAGAGCTGCAGAAAATCACGCAATTGAGCTCTTCTACTATCAACATTCAAAATAGTCTTGATGATGGATCCCTCTTGGGATCTAAAACATTGACGGAAAAATGTTTTTTACTATGGGTTCTCCGATATCGAAGTTACAAGATATTAACCACAGAGGTCTTAAATCCATAATCATTTCCCTATACGAAGGGGATGAATGGAGTGATATCGTTTTACTCAAAAAAATTTGGGTGAAGATAGCAAGAACAGTTGTAGAAAATCTTGCAATTGAGCTCTTCTACTATCAACATTCAAAATAGTCTTGATGATGGATCCCCGTTGGGATTTGAAACATTGATGGAAAGATGGCTTTTACTGTGGGTTCTCGGATTTCTAAGTTACAAGACATTAACCATAGAGTTCTTAAATCCAGAAGCCAAGGGGATACATCGAAGGAAATCATTTTACTCAAAAAATTTATGGTCAAGATAGCAAGAAGAGATGCAGAAAATCTCGCAATTGAGCTCTTCTACTATCAACATTCAAAATAGTCTTGATGATGGATCCCTTTTGGGATTTAAAACGTTGACAGATAAATGGTTTTTACTGTGGGTTCTATCATTTCTAAGTTACAAGACCTTAACCACAGAGGTCTTAAATCTAGAATCATTTCCGTATAAGGAGGGGATACATGGAGTGAAATCATTTGACTCGAAACATTTTGGGTGAAGATAGCAAGAATAGATGCATAAAATCTCGCAATTGAGCTCTTATACTATCAACATTCAAAATAGTGCTGATGATGGATCCATGTTGGGATTTAAAACGTTGACGGAAAAAGGGTTTTACTGTGGGTTCTCCAATTTCTATGTTACAAGATATTAACCACAGAGGTCTTAAGTCCACTATTATTTCCCTATGTGGAGGCGATAAATGGAGTAAAATCATTTTACTCGAAGAATTTAGGGTGAAGATTGCAAGAAGAGGTGCAGAAAATCTCGGAATTGAGCTCTTCTACTATCAACATTCAAAATAGTCCTAATGATGGATCCCTATTGGGATTTGAAACGTTGGTGGAAAAATGGTTTTTACTGTGGGTTCTCCGATTTCTAAGTTACAAGATATTAACCATAAAGTTATTAAATCCAGAATCATTTTCCTATAAGGAGGGTATACATTCAGCGAAATCATTTTACTCAAAAAATTTAGGGTGAACATAGCAAGAAGAGCTGTAGAAAAATGGTCTCGATGATGGATCCCTGTTGGGATTTGAAACATTGACCGAAAAATGGTTTTTACTGTGGGTTCTCCGATTTCAAAGTTACAAGATATTCACCACAGAGGTCTTAAATCTAGAATCATTTCCCTATGTGGAGGGGATACACGGAGTGAAATCATTTTACCCAAAAAATTTAGGGTCAACATAGCAAGAAGAGCTGCAGAAAATCTTGCAATTGAGCTCTTCTACTATCAACATTCAAAATAGTCCTTAAGATGGATCCCCATTGGGATTTGAAACATTGACGGAAAGATGGCTTTTACTGTGGTTCTCATATTTCTATGTTACAAGACATTAATCACAGAGTTCTTAAATCCAGAATCATTTCCTTATGCGGAAGGGATACATGGAGTGAAATAATTTTACTCGAAAAATTTAGAGTCAAGATAGCAAGAAGAGCTGTAGAAAATCTCACAATTGAGCTCTTCTACTATCAGCATTTCAAATAGTCTGATGATGGATCCCTATAGGGATTTGAAACGTTGACGGATAAATGGTTTTTACTGTGGGTTCTCTAATTTCTAAGTTACACGATATTAACCACAAAGGTCCTAAATCTAGAATCATTTCCCTATGAAGAGGGGATACATGGAGTGAAATCATTTTACTCGAAAAATTTTGGATGAAGATAGCAAGAAGAGATGAAAAAATTCTCACAGTTGGGCTCTTCTATCATCAACATTCAAAATAGTCTGGATGATGGATCCCTGTTGGGGTTTGAAACGTTCACGGAAAAATGGTTTACTATGGGTTCTCCAATTTCTGAGTTACAAGATATTAACCACAGAGGTCTTAAATCAAGTATAATTTCCCTATGCGGAGGCGATACACGTAGTGAAATCATTTTACTTGAAAAATTTAGGGTGAAGATTGCTAGAAGAGCTATAGAAAATCTCACAATTGAGCTCTTCTACTATCAACATTCAAAATAGTCATGATGATGGATCCCTGTTGGGATTTGAAATGTTGATGGAAAAATGATTTTTACTGTGCATTCTCTGATTTGTAAGTTACAAGATATTAACTAGAGAGGTCGTAAATACAGAATAATTTCCCTGTGCGAAGGGGATACATGGAGTGAAATCATTTTACTCGAAAAATTTAGGGTGAAGATAGCAAGAAGAGCTGCAGAAAATCTCGCAATTGAGATCTTCTACTATCAACAATCAAAATAGTCCTCATGATGGATCCCTGTTGGCATTTCAAACACTGACGGGAAAATGGTTTTTACTATTTGTTCTCTAATATCGAAGTTACAAGATATTAACCACAGAGGTCTTATATCCAGAATAATTTCCCTATGCGGAGGGGACACATGGATTGAAATGACTTTACTCGAAAAATTTAGGGTCAAGATAGTAAAAAGAGGTGCATAAAATCTCGCGATTGAGCTCTTCTACTATCAAAATTCAAAATAGTCTTGATGATGGATCCCTGTTGGGATTTGAAACGTTGACGGAAAAATGGGTTTTACCGTGGGTTCTCTGATTTCTAAGTTACAAGATATTAACCACAGAGGTCTTAAATCGAGAAAATTTCCCTATGCGAAGGGGATACATGCAGTGAAATCATTTTACTCAAAAAATTTAGGGTGAACATAGCAAGAAGACATGCAGAAAATCTCGCAATTCAGCTCTTCTACTATCAACATTCAAAATAGTCTTGATGATGGATCCACCTTGGGATTTGAAACATTGACGGGAAAATGGTTTTTACTGTGGGTTCTGCGATACCGAAGTTACAAGATATTAATCGCAGAGGTCTTAAATCCAGAATCATTTCCCTATGCGGAGGGGATACATGGTGTGAAATCATTTTACTCGACAAATTTAAGGTGAAGATAGCAAGAAGACCTATAGAAAATCTCACAATTGAGCTCTTCTACTATCAACACTCAAAATAATCGTGATGATGGATCCATGTTGGGATTTGTAACATTGACGGAAAAATGGTTTTTACTGTGGGTTCTGTGATTTGTAAGTTACAAGATATTAACAACAAAGTCTTAAATCGAGAATAATTTCCCTGTGTGAAGGGGATACATGGAGTGAAATCATTTTACTCGAAAAGTTTAGGGTGAAGATAGCGAGAAGAGCTACAGAAAACCTTGCAATTGAGCTCTTTTGTTATCAACATTCAAGATAGTCCTGATGATGGATCCTTGTTGGGATTTGAAACATTGACAGAAAAATGGTTTTTACTGTGGGTTCTCCGATATCGAAGTTACAAGATATTAACCACAAATGTCTTAAATCCAGAATCATTTCCCTATGCAGAGGGGACAAATGGATTGAAATGATTTTACTAGGAAAAATTAGGGTGAAGATAGCAAGAAGAGTTGCAGAAAATCTTGCAATTGAGCTCTTCTACTATCAACATTCAAAATGCCCCTGATGATGAATCCCTGTTGGGACTTGAAACTTTGATGGAAAAATAGTTTTTTCTATGGGTTCTCTAATTTCTAGGTTACAAGATATTAACCACAGAGGTCTTAAATCCATAATTATTTCCCTATGCGGAGGGGATACATGGAGTGAAATCATTTTAGTCGAAAAATTTAGGGTGAGGATAGCCAGAAAAGGTGCAGAAAATCTCGTAGTTGAGCTATTCCACTATCAACATTCAAAATAGTCCTGATGATGGGTTCCTGTTGGGATTTGAAACATTGACGGAAAAAGTGTTTTTACTGTCAGTTCTCCGATTTCAAAGAACTACAAGATATTAACCACACAGGTTTTAAATCCAGAATCATTTCCATATGCTGAGGGGATACATGGAGTGAAATCATTTTACTCGAAAAATTTAGGGTGTAGGTGGCAAGAAGAGGTGTAGAAAATCTCGCAATTGAGCTCTTCTACTATCAACATTCAAAATAGTCATGGTGATGGATCCCTGTTCGGGTTTGAAATGTTGACGGAAAAATGGTTTTTACTGTGGGTTATCCAATTTCTAAGTTACAAGATTTTAAAAAACAGAGGTCTTAAATTCAAAATCAATTCGCTATGTGGAGGGGATACATGGAGTGAAATCATTTTACTCGAAAAATTTAGGGCGAAGATAGCAAGAAGAGCTACAGAAAATCTCACAATTGAGCTCTTCTACTATCGACATTCAAAATAGTCCTGATGATGGATCCCTGTTGGGATTTGAAACATTGACGGAAAAATGGTTTTTACTGTGTGTTATACGATTCCTAAGTTACAAGATATTAACGACAGAGTTCTTAAATCCAGAATCATTACCCTATGCGGAGTGGATACATGGGGTGAAAGCATTTTACTCAAAAAATTTGTGGTGAAGATAGCAAGAAGAGGTGCAGAAAATATCACAATTGAGCTCTTCTACTATCAACATTCAAAATAGTCTTGATGATGGATACCTGTTGGGATTTGAAAAGTTGATGGAAAAATGGTTTTTATTGTGGTTTCTCCAATTTCTAAGTTACAAGACATTAACCACAGAGGTCTTAAATCAAGAATCATTTCCCTATGCGGAGGGGATACATGGAGTGAAATCATTTTACTCGAAAAATTTAGGCTGAAGATAGGAGGAAGAGCTGCAGAAAATCTCGCAATTGAGCTCTTCTACTATCAACATTCAAAATAGTTCTGATGATGGATCCCTGTTGGGATTTGAAATGTTGACAGAAAAATGGTTTTTACTATGGGTTCTCCGATTTCTATGTTACAAGATATTAACCATAGACATCTCAAATCCAGAATCATTTCCCTATGCGGAGGGGATACATGGAGTGAAATAATTTTACCCGAAAAATTTAGGGTGAGGATAGCGTGAAGAGGTGCAGAAAATCTCACAATTGAGCTCTTCTACTGTCAACATTCAAAATAATCCTGATGATGGATCCCTATTGGGATTTGAAGCATTGACGGAAAAATGGTTTTTACTATGGGTTCTTTGATTGCTTAGTTACAAGATATTAACCACAGAGGTCTAAAATCGAGAATCATTTCAATTTGCGGAGGGGATACATGGAGTGAAATCATCTTACTGGAAAAACTTAGGGTGAAGATAGCAAGAAGAGCTGTAGAAAATCTTGCAATTGAGCTCTTCTACTCTCAACATTCAAATTAGTCCTAATTATGGATCCCTGTTGGGATTTGAGACGTTGACGGAAAAATGGTTTTTACTGTGGGTTCTCTGATTTCTAAGCTACAAGACATTAACCACAAAGTTCTTAAATCCAGAATCATTTCCTTGCGGAATGGATACATGGAGTGAAATCATTTTACTAAAAAAATTTATGGTGAAGATAGCAAGAATAGGTGCAGAAAATCTCACAATTGAGCTCTTCTACTATCAACATTCAAAATAGTCCTGATGATGGATCCCTGTTGGGATTTGAAAAGTTGATGAAAAAATTGTTTTTACAGTGGGTTCTCCGATTTCTAAGTTACAAGATATTAACCACAAAGGTGTTAAATCCGGAATCATTTCCCTATGTGGAGGGGATATATGTAGTGAAATCATCTTACTCCAAAAATTTAGGGTGAAGATAGCAAGAAGAGTTGCAAGAAATCTCGCAATTGAGCTCTTCTACTATCAACATTAAAAATAGTCCTGATGATGGATCGCTGTTAGGATTTGAAATGTTGATGGAAAAATATTTTTTACTGTGGGTTCTCCGATTTCTATGTTACAAGATATTAACCATGAAGGTCTTAAATCCAGAATCATTTCCCTATGCAGAGTGGATATATGGGGTGAAATCATTTTACTCGAAAATTTTAGGAAGAAAATCTCGCAATTGAGCTCTTCTACTATCAACGTTCAAAATAGTCCTCATGATGGTTCCCTATTGGGAATTGAAACGTTAACGGAAAAATGGTTTTTAGTCTGGGTTCTCTGATTTCTAATTTACAAGATATTAGCTATAGAGGTCTTCAATCGGAAATCATTTCCCTATGGGGAGGCAATACATGGAGTGAAATCATTTTACTTGAAAAATTTAGGGTGGGGATAGCAAGAAGAGGTGCAGAAAATATCGCAATTGAGCTCTTCTACTATCAACATTCAAAATAGCCCTGATGATGGATCCCTGTTGGGATTTGAAACTGTGAAGGAAAAATGGTTTTTACTATGAGTTCTCCAAATTCTAAGTTACAAGATATTGACCACAGAGGCCTTAAATCCAGAATCATTTCGCTATGTGGAGGGGATATATGGAGTGAAATCATTTTACTCGAAAAATTTAGGTTGAAGATAGCAAGAAGAGCTGCAAAAAATCTCGCAATTGAGCTCTTCTACTATCAACATACAAAATAGTCCTGATGATGGATACCTGTTGGTATTTGAAATATTGACAGAAAAATGGTTTTTACTCTGGGTTCTTCGATTTCTAAGTTACAAGATATTAACGACAGAGGTCTTAAATCCAAAATCATTTCCCTATGCGGAGGGGTTACATGGATTGAAATAATTTTACTCGAAAAATTTATGGTGAGGATAGGATGAAGGAGTGAAATCCTTTTACTCGAAAAACGAAGGGTGAAGATAGCAAGAAGAGCTATATAAAATCTTGCAATTGAGGTCTTCTACTATCAACATTCAAAATAGTGCTGATGAAGGATCCCTGTTGGGATTTGAAACGTTGAGGGAAAAATGGTTTTTACTGTGGGTTCTCTGATTTCTAAGTTACGAGATATTAACCACAGTGTTCTTAAATCCAAAATCATTTCCCTGCGAAGGGGATACATGGATTGAAATCATTTTACTAAAAAAATTTAGGGTGAATATAGCAAGAATAGGTGTAGAAAATCTCGCAATTGAGCTCTTCTACTATCAACATTCAAGATAGTCCTCATGATGGATCCCCGTTGGGATTTGAAACGTTAATGGAAAAATGGTTTTTACTGTGGGTTCTCTAATTTCTAAGTTACAAGATATTAACCACAGTGGTCTTAAATATGGAAACATTTCCCATGCGGAGGGGATATATGGAGTGAAATCATCTTACACTAAAAATTTAGGGTGAAGATAGTAAGAAGAGTTGCAGAAAATCTCGCAATTGAGCTCTTCTACTATCAACATTCAAAATAGTCCTGATGATGGATCCCTGTTAGGATTTTAAACATTGACTGAAAAATGGTTTTTATTGTGGGTTCTCTGATTTCTATGTTACAAGATATTAACCAGAGAGGTCTTAAATCCAGAATCATTTCCCCATGCAGAAGGGATATATGGGGTGAAATCATTTTACTAGAAAAAATTAGGGTGAACATAGCAAGAAGAGCTACAGAAAATCTTGCAATTGAGCTCTTCTACTATCAACATTCAAAATAGTCCTAATGATGGATCCCTGTTGGGATTTGAAACGATGACGGAAAAATGGTTTTTACTCTGAGTTCTCTGATTTCTAAGTTACAAGATATTAACCATAAGGTCCTAAATCGAGAATCATTTCCCTATGGGGAGGCAATACATGGAGTGAAATCATTTTACTTAAAAAATTTAGGGTGAGGATACCATGAAGAGGTGTAAAAAATCTCGCAATTGAGCTCTTCTACTATCGACATTCAAAATAGTCCTGATGATGGATCCCTGTTTGGATTTGAAACATTGACGAAAAATGGTTTTTACTATGGGTTCTCCGATTTCTATGTTACAAGATATTAACCACAGAGGTCTTAAATCCAGAGTCATTTCCCTATGCAGAGGGGATACATGGAGTGAAATCATTTTACTCAAACTATTTAGGGTGAAGATATCAGGAAGAGCTGTAGAAAATCTCGCAATTCAGATCTTCTACTATGAACATTCAAAATGGTCATGATGATGGATCCCCGTTGGGATTGGAAACGTTGACGGAAAAATGGTTTTTACTGTGGGTTCTCCGATTTCTAAGTTACAAGATATTCACCATAGAGGTCTTAAATCCAGAATCATTTCCCTGTGAAGGGGATACATGGAGTGAAATCATTTTACTAAAAAAAATTATGGAGAAGATACCAAGAATAGGTGCGTAAAATCTTGCAATTGAGCTCTTCTACTATAAACATTCAAAATAGTCCTGATGATGGATCCCTGTTGGGATTTGAAAGGTTGATGGAAAAATGGTTTTTACTGTGGGTTCTCCGATTTCTAGGTTACAAGATATTAACCACAGAGGTCTTAAATCTAGAATCATTTCCCCATGCGGAGGGGATATATGGAGTGAAATCATCTTACTCTAAAAATTAGGGTGAAGATAGCAACCAGAACTGCAGAAAATCTCGCAATTGAGCTCTTCTACTATCAACATTCAAAATAGTCCTGATGATGGATCACTGTTGGGATTTGAAACGCTGACGGAAAAATGCTTTTTACTGTGGGTTCTCTAATTTCTATGTTACAAGATATTAACCACAGAGGTCTTAAATCAAGAATCATTTCCCTATGCAAAGGGGATATATTGGGTGAAATCATTTTACTCGAAAAATTTAGCGTGAGGATAGAGGTCTTAAATCAAGAATCATTTCCTTATGCAGAGGCGATACGTGGAGTGAAATCATTTTACTCGAAGATTTTAGGGTGACGATGGCAAAAAAAGGTGCAAAAAATATCACAATTGAGCTCTTCTTCTATCAACATTTAAAATGGTCCAGATGATGGATCCCTGTTGCGATTTGAAACAATGACCGAAAATGTTTTTACCATTGGTTTTCTAATTTCTAAGTTACAAGATATTAACCACAGAGGCCTTAAATCCATAATCATTTCCCTATGCTGAGGGGATAGATGGAGTGAAATCATTTTACTCGAAAAGTTTAGGGTGAATATAGCAAGAAAAGGTGCAGAAAATGTCACAATTGAGCTCTTGTTCTATCAACATTCAAAATAGTCCTAATGATGGATCCCTATTGGGATTTGAAACATTGACGGAAAAATTCTTTTTACTATGGGTTCTCTGATTTCTATGTTACAATATATTAACCACATAGGTGTTAAATCCAGAATCACTTCCCTATGTGGAGGGGATAAAAGGAGTGAAATCATTTTACTCAAAAAATTTAGGGTGAAGATAGCAAGAACAACTGCAGAAAATCTCACAATTGAGCTCTTCTACTATCAACATCTAAAATGGTCCAGATGATGGATCCCTGTTGGGATTTGAAATGTTGAGCGAAAATGGTTTTTACTGTGGTTTCTCTCGTTTCTATGTTACAGGATATTAACTACAGAGGTCTTAAATCCAGAATCATTTCCCTATGTGGAGGGGATGCATGGACTGAAATCATTTTACCGAAAAAAATTAGGGTGAAGATAACAAGAAGAGTTGCAAAAAATATTGCAATTGAGCTCTTCTACTATCAACATTCAAAATAGTCCTGATGATGGATCCCTGTTGGGATTTGAAACATTCACGAAAAAATGTCATTTACTGTGGGTTCTCGGATTTCTAAGTTACAAGACAATAACCACAGAGGTCTTAAATCTAGAATCATTTCCTTATGCAGAGTGGATACATGGAGTGAAATCATTTTACTCGAAAAATTTAGGGTGAATATAGCAAGAAGAGCTGTAGAAAATCTCGCAATTGAGCTCTTCAACTCTCAACATTCAAAATAGTCCTGATGATGGATCGTTGTTGGGATTTGAAACATTAACGGAAAAATGGTTTTTACTGTGGGTTCTCCGATTTCTAAGTTACAAGATATTAACCACAGAGGTCTTAAATCCTAAATCATTTCCCTATGGAGAGGTGATATATGGAGTGAGATAATTTTCCTTGAAAAATTTAGGCTGAAGATAGTGAGAAGAGGTACAGAAAATCTTGGAATTGAGCTCTTCTACTATCAACATTCAAAATAGTCCTGATGGTGGATCCTTGTTGGGATTTGAAACATTTACGGAAAAATGGTTTTTACTGTGGGTTTTCCAATTTCTAAGTTAAAAGATATTAACCATAGTGTTTTAAATCCAAAATCATTTCCCTATGTGAAGGGGATACATGGAGTGAAATCATTTTACTCAAAAAATTTAGGGTGACAATAGCAAGAAGAGCTGCAGAAATTCTCGCAATTAAGCTCTTCTACTGTCAACATTCAAAATGGTCCCGATGATGGATCCTTGTTGGGATTTGAAACGTTGATGGAAAAATGGTTTTAATGTGGGTTCTCCGATTTCTAAGTTACAAGATATTAACCAAAGAGGTCTTATATCCAGAATCATTTCCCTATTTGGAGGCGATACGTGGAGTGAGTCATTTTACTAAAAAAAATTAGTGTGAAGATAGCAAGAAGAGCTGCAGAAAATCTTGCAATTGAGCTCTTCTACTATCAACGTTGAAAATAGTCCTGATGATGGATCCCTATTTGGATTTGAAACGTTGACGGATAAATGGTTTTTATTGTGGGTTCTCTGATTTCTAAATTACAGGATATTAACCACAAAGGTGTTAAATCTAGAATCATTCCCCGATGCGGAGGGGATACATGGAGTGAAATCATTTTACTCGAAAAATTTTGGGTGAAGATAGCAAGAAGAGATGTAGAAAATCTCGCAATTGAGCTCTTCTACTATCAACATTCAAAATAGTCCTGATTATGGATCCCTATTGGGATTTGAAACGTTGACAGAAAAATGACTTTACTGTGGGTTCTCCAATTTCTAAGTTACAAGATATTAACCAAAGAGGTCGTAAATCCAGTATTATTTCCGTATGCGGAGGCGATACATGGAGTGAAATCATTTTACTTTAAATAGTTAGGGTGAAGATTGCAAGAAGAGCTGTAGAAAATCTCGCAATTGAGCTCTTCTACTATCAATATCCAAATAGTCTTGATGATGGATCCCTGTTGGGATTTGAAACATTGAAGAAAAAATCATTTTACTGTGGGTTCTCTGATTTCAAAGTTACAAGATATTGACCACAAAGGTCTTAAATCTAGAATAATTTCCCTGTGCGGAGGGGATACATGGAGTGAAATCATTTTACTCAAGAAAATTAGTGTGAAGATAGCAAGAAGAGCTGCAGAAAATCTTGCAATTGAGCTCTTCTACTATCAACATTGAAAATAGTCCTGATGATGGATCCCTGTTGGGATTTGAAATGTTGACGGAAAAATGGCTTTTCCTTTGGGTTCTCGGATTTCTCTATGTCACAAGATATTAACCACAGAGGTATTAAATCCAGAATCATTTCCCTATGCGGAGGGGATACATGGAGTGATATCATTTTACTTGAAAAGTTTAGGGTGAAGATAGCAAGAAAAGGTAAAGAAAATGTCAAAATTGAGCTCTTCTTCTATCAACATTTAAAATGGTCCAGATGATGGATCCTTGTTGCGATTTGAAATGTTGATCGAAAATGGTTTTTATTGTGGGTTCTCTTATTTCTATGTTACAAGATATTAACCACAGAGGTCTTAAATCGTAATCATTTCCCTATGCGGAGGGGATAGATGGAGTGAAATAATTTTACTCGAAAGTTTTAGGGTGAAGATAGCAAGAAAAGGTGCAGAAAATGTCACAATTGAGCTCTTCTTCTATCAACATTCAAAATAGTCCTCATGATGGATCCCTGTTGGGATTTGAAATGTTGACTGAAAAATGGCTTTTCCTTTGGGTTCTCGGATTTCTATGTTACAAGATATTAACCACAGAGGTCTTAAAACTAGAATCATTTCCCTATGTGGAGGGGATACATGGAGTGAAATCATTTTACTCAAAAAATTTAGGGTGAAGATAGCAAGAAGAGCTGCAGAAAATCTCACAATTAAGCTCTTCTACTATCAAGATTTAAAATGGTCCAGATGATGCATCTCTGTTGGGATTTCAAACGTTGACCGAAAATTGTTTTTACTGTGGTTTCTCTGATTTCTAAATTACAATATATTAACCATAGAGGTCTTAAATCCATAATCATTTCCCTACGAGCAGGGGTTACATGGAGTGAAATCATTTTACTCGAAAAAATTAGGGTGAAGATAGCAAGAAGAGTTGCAAAAAATATTGCAATTGAGCTCTTCTACTATCAACATTCAAAATAGTCCTGATGATGGATCCTTGTTGGGATTTGAAACATTGACGAAAAAATGTCTTTTACTGTGCGTTCTCGGATTTCTAAGTTACAAGACATTAACCGCAGAGGTCTTAAATCTTGAATCATTTCCTTATGCGGAGTGGTTACATGGAGTGAAATCATTTTACACAAAAAATTTAGGGTGAAGATAGCAAGAAGAGTTGTAGAAAATCTCAGAATTGAGCTCTTCTACTATCAACATTCAATATAGTCCTGATGATGGATCGCTGTTGGGATTTGAAACATTAATGGAAAAATGGTTTTTTTATTTCTAAGTTACAAGATATTAACCATAGAGTTATTCAATCCAGAATCATTTCCCTATGTGGAGGGGATACACGGAGTGAAATCATTTTACTCAAAAAATTTAGGGTGAAGATAGCAAGAAGAGCTGCAGCGAATCTCACAATTGAGCTCTTCTACTGTCAACATTCAAAATGGTCCTGATGATGGATCGCTGTTGGGATTTGAAACGTTGACGGAAAAATGGTTTTTAATGTGGGTTCTCCGATTTCTAAGTTACAAGATATTAACCACAGAGGTCTTAAATCCAGAATCATTTCCCTATGTGGAGGGGATACATGGAGTGAAATCATTTTACTCAAAAAAATTAGTGTAAATATACCAAGAAGAGCTACAAAAAATCTTGCAATTGAGCTCTTCTACTATCAACATTCAAAATAGTCCTGATGATGGATCCCTATTGGGATTTGAAATGTTGACGGATAAATGGTTTTTACTGTGGGCTGTCTAATTTCTAAGTTAAAAGATATTAACCACAGTGGTGTTAAATCTAGAATCATTTCTCTATGCGGAGGGGATACATGGAGTGAAATCATTTTACTCGAAAAATTTTGGGTGAAGATAGCAAGAAGAGATGTAGAAAATCTCGCAATTGAGCTCTCCTACTATCAACATTCAAAATAGTCCTGATGATGGAACCCTATTGGGACTTGAAACATTGACGGAAAAATGGTTTTACTATGGGTTCTCCAATTTCTATGTTACAAGATATTAACCACAGAGGTCCTAAATCCAGTATTATTTCCATATGCGGAGGCGATACATGGAGTGAAATCATTTTACTTGAAATAGTTAGGGTGAAGATTGCAAGAAGACCTACAGAAAACGTCACAATTGAGCTCTTCTACTATCAACATTCAAAAAAGTCATGATGATGGATCCCTATTTGGATTTGAAACATTGAAGAAAAAATCGTTTTTACTGTGGACTCTCCGATTTCTAAGTTACAAGATATTAACAACAGAGGTCTTAAATCCAGAATAATTTCCCTGTGCGAAGGGGATACGTGCAGTGAAAGCATTTTACTCGAAAAATTTAGGGTGAACATAGCAAGAAGAGGTGCAAAAAATCTCACAGTTGAGCTATTCTACTATCAAGATTCATAATAGTGTTGACGAAGGATCCCTGTTGGGATTTGAAACGTTGACGGAAAAAAGGTTTTTACTGTGGGTTCTCTGATTTGTAAGTTACAAGATATTAACCACAAAGGTCTCAAATCCAGAATAATTTCCCTGTTCGAAGGGGATACATGGAGTGAAATCATTTTTCTCGAAAAATTTAGGGTGAAGATAGCAGTAAGAGTTGCAGAAAATGTCGCAATTGAGCTCTTCTACTATCAACATTCAAAATAGTCTTGATGATGGATCCCTGTTGGGATTTGAAACATTAACGGAAAAATTGTTTTTACTTTGGGTTCTCCTATATCGATGTTACAAGATATCAACCACAGAGGTCTTAAATCCAGAATCATTTCCCTATGCAGAGGGGATACATGGAGTGAAATCATTTTACTCGAAAAAATTAGGGTGAATATAGCAAGAAGACTTGCAGAAAATATTGCAATTGAGCTCTTCTACTATCAACATTCAAAATAGTCCTGATGATGGACCCCTATTGGGATTTGAAACTTTGAAAAATGGCTTTTACTGTGGGTTGTCGGATTTCTAAGTTACAAGACATTAACCACAGAGGTTCTAAGTCTAGAATCATTTCCTTATGCGGAGTGGATACATGGAGTGGAATCATTTTACTCGAAAAATTTAGGGTGAAGATAGTAAGAAGAGGTTTAGAAAATCTCGCAATTAGCTATTCTACTATGAACATTCAAAATAGTCCTAATGATGGATCACGATTTGGATTTGTAATGTTGACGAAAAAGGGTTTTTACTGTGGGTTCTCCAATTTCTTAAATCCAGAATCATTTCCCTATGTGGAGGGGATACATGGAGTGAAATCATTTTACTCGAAAAATTTAGGGTGAAGATAGCAAGAAGAGGTGCAAAAAATCTCGCAATTAAGCTCTTCTACTATAAACACTCAAAATAGTTCTGATGATGGATCGCTGTTGGGATTTGAAACATTGACGGAAAAATGGTTCTTACTGTGGGTTATCTGATTTCTAAGTTACAAGATATTAACACCACAGGTCTTAAATCCAGAATCGTTTCCCTATGCGGAGGCGATACATGGAGTGAAATCATTTTACTCAAAAAATTTAGGGTGAATATAGCAAGAAGAGGTGCAAAACATCTCGCAATTTAGCTCTTCTACTATCAATATTTAAAGTAGTCCTAATTATGAATCCCTGTTGGGATTTGAAACATTTAAGGAAAAAGGGTTTTTATTGTGGGCTCTCCGATATCGAAGTTACAAAATATTAGCCATAGAGGTCTAAAATCCAGAATCATTTCCCTATCTCGAATGGATACATGGAGTGAAATCATTTTACTCAAAAAAATTAGGGTGAAGATTGAAAGAAGAGCTGTAGAAAATCTCACAATTGAGCTCTTCTACTATCAACATTCAAAATAGCGCTAATGATGCATCCCTGTTGGGATTTGAAACGTTGACAGAAAAATGGTTTTCACTGCGGTTCTACAATTTCTAAGTTACAAGATATTAACCACAGAGGTCTTAAATCCAGAATCATTTCCATATACGAAGGCAATACGATGGAGTGAAATCATTTTACTTGAAAACTTTAGGGTGAAGATTGCAAGAAGAGCTGCAAAAAATCTTGCAATTGAGCTCTTCTACTATCAACATTCAAAATAGTCATGATGATGGATCCCTCTTGGGATTTGAAACATTGGCAGAAAGATGGTTTTAACTTTGGGTTCTCCGATATCGAAGATACAAGATATTAACCACAGAGGTCTTAAATCCAGAATCATTTCCCTATGCGGAAGGGATACATGGAGTGAAATCATTTTACTCAAAAATTTTAGGGTGAAGATAGCAAGAAGAGCTGTAGAAAATCTTGCAATTGAGCTATTCTACTATCAACATTCAAAATAGTCTTGATGATGGATCCCTATTGGGATTTGAAACATTGACGGAAAAATTATTTCTACTGTGGGTTCTCTGATCTGTAAGTTAAAAGACATTAACCATAGAGTTCTTAAATCCAGAATCATTTCCCTATGCCGAGGGGATACATGGAGTGAAATCATTTTAACTGAAAAATTTTGGGTCTAGATAGCAAGAAGAGCTGCAGAAAATCTCGCAATTGAGCTCTTCTGCTATCAGCATTCAAAATAGTCCTGATGATGTACCTCTATTGGGATTTGAAACGTTGACGGATAAATGGTTTTTACTGTGGGTTATCTGATTCCTAAGTTACAAGATATTAACCACAGAGGTCTAAGATCTAGAATCATTTCCTTATGCGGAGGGTATACATAGAGAGAAATTATTTTACTCGAAAAATTTTGGATGAAGATAGCAAGAAGAGATTCAGAAAATCTCGCGATTGAGCTGCTCTATCATCAACATTCAAAATAGTCTGGATGATGGATCCCTGTTGGGATTTGAAACATTAACGGAAAAATGGTTTTACTGTGGGTTCTCCAGTTTCTAAGTTACAAGATATTAACCACAGAGGTCTTAAATCTAGTATTATTTCCCTATGCAGAGGTGATACGTGGAGTGAAATCATTTTACTCGAAAAATTTAGGGTGAAGATTCCAAGAAGAGTTATAGAAAATCTCACAATTGAGCTCTTCTATTATCAACATTCAAAATAGTCATGATTATGGATCCCTGTTGGGATTTGAAACTTTGACAAAAAAATGGGTTTTATTGTGGGTTCTCTAATTTCTAAGTTACAAGATATTAACCATAGAGGTCTTAAATCCAGAATCATTTCCCTATGTGAAGGGGATACATGGAGTGAAATCATTTTACTCAAAAAATATAGGGTGAATTTCGCAAGAAGAGCTGCAGAAAATCTCGCAATTGAGATCTTCTACTATCAACATTCAAAATAGTCCTGATGGTGGATCCCTGTTGGGATTTGAAACATTAACGGAAAAATGGTTTTTACTTTGGGTTCTTCGATATCGAATTTACAAGATATTAGCCACAGAGGTCTTAAATCCATAATCATTTCCCTATGCAGAGGGGACACATGGATTGAAATGATTTTACTCGAAAAATTTAGGGTGAAGATTGCAAGAAGAGTTGCAGAAAATCTCGCAATTGAGCTCTTCTACTAATAACATTCAAAATAGTCCTAATGATGGATCCTATTGGGATTTGAAATGTTGATGGAAAAATAGTTTTTATTGTGGGTTCTCTGATTTCTAAGTTACAAGATATTAACCAAAGTGGTCTTAAATCTAGAAAAATTTCCCCATGCAGAGGGGATATATGGAGTGAAATCATCTTACGCTAAAAATTTAGGGTGAAGATAGTAAGAAGAGTTGCAGAAAATCTCGCAATTGAGCTCTTCTACTATCAACATTCAAAATAGTCCTGATGATAGATCCCTATTAGGATCTGAAACGTTGACGGAGAAATGGTTTTTACTGTGGATTCTCTTATTTTTGTGTTACAAGATATTAACCAGAGAGGTCTTAAATCCAGAATCATTTCCCTATGCAGAGGCGATATATGGGGTGAAATCTTTTTACTCGAAAAAATTAGGCTGAAGATAGCAAGAAGAGCTACAGAAAATATTGCAATTGAGCTCTTCTACTATCAACATTCAAAATAGTCCTAATGATGGATCCCTGTTGGGATTTGAAACGTTGACGGAAAAATGGTTTTTACTATGGGTTCTCTGATTTCTAAGTTACAAGATATTAACCATAGAGGTCTTAAATCCAGAATAATTTCCCTATGGGGAGGCAATACATAGAGTGAAATCATTTTACTTGAAAAATTTAGGGTGAGTATAGCAAGAAGAGGTGCAGAAAATCTCGCAACTAAGCTCTTCTACTATCAACATTCAAAATAGCCCTATTGATGCATCCCTGTTTGGATTTGAAACGCTGACAAAAAAATGGTTTTTACTATGGGTTCTTCAATTTCTAAGTGACAAGATATTAAACACAAAGGTCTTAAATCCAGAATCATTTCCCTATGCGAAGGGGATACATAGACTGAAATCATTTTACTCGAAAAAATTTAGGGTGAAGATAGCGGGAAGAGCTGCAAAAAATCTCACAATTGAAATCTTCTACTATGAAAATTCAAAATAGTCCTGATGATGGATCCCTGTTGGGATTTGAAACGTTGACGGAAAAATGGTTTTTACTGTGGGTTCTTTGATTTCTAAGTTACAAGATATTCACCATAGATGTCTTAAATCCGTAATCATTTCCCTGTGGAGGGGATACATGGAGTGAAATCATTTCACTAAAAAAAATTAGGGTGAGAATAGCAAGAATAGGTGAAGAAGATCTCGCAATTGAGCTCTTCTACTATCAACATCAAAATAGTCCTGATGATGGATCCCTGTAGGAATTTGAAAAGTTGATGGAAAAATGGTTTTTACTGTGGGTTTTCCGATTTCTAGGTTACAAGATATTAACAACAGAGGTCTTAAATCCGGAATCATTTCCATATGCGGAGCGGATATATGGAGTGAAATCATCTTACTCTAAAAATTAAGGGTGAAGATAGCAACAATAGCTGCAGAAAATCTCGGAATTGAGCTCTTCTACTATGAACATTCAAAATAGTCCTGATGACGGATCCCTGTTGGGATTTGAAACATTGACGGAAAAATGGTTTTTACTGTGGTTCTCTGATTTCTAAGTTACAATATATTAACCACAGAGTTCTTAAATCTAGAATAATTTCTCTGTGCGAAGGTGATACTTGGAGTGAAATCATTTTACTCGAAAAATTTAGGGTGAAGATAGAAAGAAGAGATGTAGAAAATCTTGCAATTGAGCTCTTCTACTATCAACATTCAAAATAGTCCTAATGATGGATCCCTGTTGGGATTTGAAACATTGACGGAAGGATGGATTTTACTGTGGGTTCTCGGATTTCTAAGTTACAAGTCATTAACCAGAGAGTTCTTAAATCCAGAATCATTTCCCTATGCGGAGTGGATACATGGAGTGAAATCATTTTACTCAAATAATTTAGGGTGAAGATAGCGAGAAGAAGTGCAGAAAATCTCGCAATTTAGCTCTTCTACTATCAGTATTTAAAATAGTCCTGATGATGAATCCCTGTTGGGATTTGAAACATTTAAGGAAAAATGGTTTTTATTGTGGGCTCTCCGATATCGAAGTTACAGAATATTACCCACAGAGGTCTAAAATCCAGAATCATTTCCCTATGTGGAGGGGATACATGGAGTGAAATAATTGAGCTGCAGAAAATCTCACAATTGAGCTCTTCTACTATCAACATTCAAAATAGTGTTGATGATGCATCCCTGTTGGGATTTGAAACGTTGACGAAAAAATGGTTTTCACTGTGGATTCTCCAATTTCTAAGTTACAAGATATTAACCACAGAGGTCTTAAATCCAGAATCATTTCCCTATGCGGAGGCGATACATGGAGGGAAATCATTTTACTCAAAAAATTTAGTGTGAAGATTGCAAGAAGAGCTGCAGAAAATCTTGCAATTAAGCTCTTCTACTATCAACATTCAAAATTGTCATGATGATGGATCCCTCTTGGGATTTGAAACATTGACGGAAAAATGGTTTTATCTGTGGGTTCTTCGATATCGAAGTTACAAGATATTAACCACAGAGGTCTTAAATCCAGAATCATTTCTCTATGCAGAAGGGATACATGGAGTGAAATAATTTTACTCAAAAAATTTAGGGTGAAGATAGCAAGAAGAGCTGTAGAAAATCTTCAAATTGAGATCTTCTACTATCAACATTCAAAATAGTCCTGATGATGGATCCCTGTTGGGATTTGAAACATTGACGGAAAGGTGGCTTTTACTATGGGTTCTCGGATTTCTAAGTTACAAGACATTAACCACAGAGTTCTTAAATCTAGAATCATTTCCCTATGCCGAGAGGATACATGGAGTGAAATCATTTACTCGAAAAATTTAGGGTCAAGATAGCAAGAAGAGATGCAGAAAATCTCGCAATTGATCTCTTCTACTATCATCATTCAAAATAGTCCTGATGATGGATCTCTATTGGGATTTGAAACGTTGATGGATAAATGGTTTTTACTGTGGGTTATTTGATTCCTAATTTACAAGATATTAACGACAGAGGTCTAAAATCTAGAATCATTTCATTATGCGGAGGGTATACATGGAGTGAAATAATTTTACTTGAAATATTTTGGATGAAGATAGCAAGAAGAGATGTAGAAAATTTCACGATTGAGCTGTTCTATCATCAACATTCAAAATAGTCCGGATGATGGATCCCTGTTGGGATTTGAAATGTTAACGGAAAAATGGTTCTACTGTGGGTTCTCAAATTTCTAAGTTACAAGATATTAACCACAGAGGTCTTAAATCCAGTATTATTTCCCTATGCAGAGCCGATACATGGAGTGAAATCATTTTACTCGAAAAATTTAGCGTGAAGATTGCAAGAAGAGTTATAGAAAATCTCACAATTGAGCTCCTCTACTATCAGCATTCAAAATAGTCATGATGATGAATCCCTGTTGGGATTTGAAACTTTGATGAAAAAATGTGTTTTAGTGTGGGTTCTTTGATTTCTAAGTTACAAGATATTAACCACAGAGGTCTTAAATCGAGAATCATTTCCCTATGCGAAGGGGATACATGGAGTGAAATCATTTTACTCAAAAAATATAGGGTGAATTTAGCAAGAAGAGCTGTAGAAAATCTTGCAATCGAGCTCTTCTACTATCAACATTCAAAATAGTCCTGATGGTGGATCCCTGTTGGGATTTGAAACATTGACAGAAAAATGGTTTTCACTGTGGGTTCTTCGATATGGAAGTTACAAGATATTAACCACAGAGGTCTTAAATCCAGAATCATTTCCCTATGCGGAGGGGACACACGGATTGAAATGATTTTACTCGAAAAAATTAGGGTGAAGATTGCAAGAAGAGTTGTAGAAAATCTCACAATTGAGCTCTTCTACTATCAACATTCAAAATAGTCATGATGATGGATCCCTGTTGGGATTGGAAACTTTGACGGAAAAATATTTTTTACTGTGGGTTCTCTGATTTGTAAGTTACAAGCTATTAAACACAGAGGTCGTAAATCCAGAATAATTTCCCTGTGTGAAGGGGATATATGGAGTGAAATTATTTTACTCGAAAAATTTACGGTGAAGATAGCAAGAAGAGCTGCAGAAAATCTCACAATTGAACTCTTCTACTATCAACATTCAAAATAGTCATGATGATGGATCCATGTTGGGATTTGAAACATTGACCGAAAAATGGTTTTTACTGTGGGTTCTTCGATATCAAAGTTACAAGATATTAACCACAGAGGTCTTAAATATAGAATCATTTCCCTATGAGGAGGGGAAAAATGGATTGAAATGATTTTACTTGAAAAATTTAGGGTGAAGATAGTAAGAAGAGGTGTAGAAAACCTCGCAATTGAGCTCTTCTACTATCAACATTCAAAATAGTCCTGATGATGGATCCCTGTTGGGATTTGAAACCTTGACGGAAAAATGGTTTTTACCGTGGGTTCTCTGATTTCTAAGTTTCAAGATATTAACCATAGAGGTCTTAAATCCAAAATAATTTCCCTGTGTGAAGAGGATAAATGGATTGAAATCATTTTACTCGAAAAATTTAGGGTGAACATAGCAAGAAGAGGTGCAGAAATTTTTGCAATTGAGCTCTTGTAGTATCGACATTCAAAATAGTCATGATGATGGATCCTGGTTGGGATTTGAAACGTTGACGGAAAACTGGCTTTTACTGTGGGTTCTCTGATTTGTAAGTTACAAGATATTAACCACAGAGGTCTTAAATCCAGAATAATTTCCCTGTGCGAAGGGGATACATGGAGTGAAATCATTTTACTCGAAAAATTTAGGGTGAAGATAGCAAGAAGAGCTACAGAAAATCTCGCAATTGAGCTCTTCTGTTATCAACATTCAAGATAGTGTTCATGATGTATCCCTGTTGGGACTTGAAACATTGACAGAAAAATGGTTTTTACTGTGGGTTCTCCGTTATCGAAGTTACAAGATATTAACCACAAATGTCTTAAATCCAGAATCATTTCCCTATGCGGAGGGGACACATGGATTGAAATGATTTTAACCGAAAAAATTAGGTTGAAGATAGCAAGAAGAGTTGCAGAAAATCTTGCAATTGAGCTCTTCTACTATCAACATTCAAAATAGTCCGGGTGATGGATCCCTGTTGGGATTTGAAACATTGACAGAAAAATGGCTTTTACTGTGAGTTCTCGAATTTCTAAGTTGCAAGACATTAACCACAGAGGTCTAAAATCTAGAATCATTTCCTTATGCAGAGTGGATACATGGAGTGAAATCATTTTACTTGAAAAATTTAGGGTGAATATAGCAAGAAAAGGCGCAAAAAATCTCGCAATTGAGCTCTTCTACTATCAACATTCAAAATAGTCCTGATGATGGATCCTTGTTGGGATTTGAAACATTGAAGTAAAAATGGCCTTTACTGTTGGTTCTCCGATTTCGAAGTTACAAGATATTAACCACACAGGTTTTAAATCCATAATCATTTCCCTATGCGGACGGGATACATGGAGTGAAATCATTTTACTCGAAAAATTTAGGGTGTAGGTAACAAGAAGAGGCGTAGAAAATCTTGTAATTGAGCTCTTCTACTATCAACATTCAAAATAGTCATGATGATGGATCCCTGTTGGCATTTGAACCGCTGACGGAAAAATGGTTTTTACTGTGGGTTCTCCAATTTCTAAGTTACAAGATATTAAAAAACAGAGGTCTTAAATTCAAAATCAATTCGCTATGCGGAGGGGATACATGTAGTGAAATCATTTTACTCTGAAAATTTAGGGTGAAGATAGCAAGAAGAGCTATAGAAAATATTGCAATTGAGCTCTTCTACTATCAACATTCTAAATAGTCCTAATGATGGATCCCTGTTGGGATTTGAAACGTTGATGGAAAAATGGTTTTTACTGTGTGTTCTCCGATTTCTAAGTTACAAGATATTAATGACAGAGTTCTTATATCCAGAATCATTGCCCTATGCGGAGTGGATACATGGGGTGTAATCATTTTACTCAAAAAATTTAGGGTGAATATAGAAAGAAGAGGTGCAGAAAATCTCGCAATTGAGCTCTTCTACTATCGACATTCAAGATAGTCCTAATTATGGATCCCTATTGGGATTTGAAACATTGACGGAAAAATGGTTTTTATTATGGGTTCTCTGATTTCTTATTTACAAGATATTAACCACAGAGGTCTTAAATCTAGAATCATTTCAATTAGCGGAGGGGATACATGGAGTGAAATCATTTTACTCGAAAAACATATGGTAAAGATAGCAAGAACAACTACAGAAAATCTTGCAATTGAGCTCTTCTACTATCAACATTCAAAATAGTCCTGTTGATGGATCCTGTTGTGACTTGAAACGTTGACGGAAAAATGGTTTTTACTGTGGGTTCTCCGATTTCTAAGTTACAAGATATTAACCACAGAGGTCTTAAATATATAATCATTTCCCTGCAGAGGGGATACATGGACTGAAATAATTTTACAAAAAACATTTACAGTGAAGATAGCAAGAATAGGTGCAGAAAATATCGCAATTGAGCTCTTCTACTATCAACATTCAAAATAGTCCTGAGGATGGATCCCTATTGGGAATTGAAATGTTCATGGGAAAATGGTTTTTACTGTGGGTTCTCCGATTTCTATGTTACAAGATATTAACCACAGGGGTCTTAAATCCGGAATCATTTCCCTATGCGGATGGGATATATGGAGTGAAATCATCTTACTCTAAAAATTTAGGGTGAAGATAGCAAGAAGAGTGGCGGAAAATCTCGCAATTGAGCTCTTCTAATATCAACATTAAAAATAGTCCTGATGACGGATCCCTGTGAGGATTTGAAACGTTGACGGAAAAATGGTTTCTACTGTGGCTTCTCCGATTTCTATGTTACAAGATATTAACCACAGAGGTCGTAAATCCAGATTCATTTCCATATGTAGAGGTGACATATGGGGTGAAATAATTTTACTCAAAAAATTTAGGGTGAAGATAGCAGGAAGAGCTACAGAAAATCTCGCAATTGAGCTCTTCTACTATCAACATTCAAAATAGTCCTGATGATGGATCCCTATTGGGAATTGAAACGTTGAAGGAAAAATGGTTTTTACTCTGGGTTCTCTGATTTCTAAGTTACAAGATATTAACCATAGAGGTCTTAAATCCAGAATCATTTCCCTATGGGGAGGCAATACATGGAGTGAAATCATTTTACTTGAAAAATTTAGGGTGAGGATAGCAAGAAGAGGTGCAGAAAATATCGCAATTGAGCTCTTCTACTATCAACATTTAAAATAGTCTTGATGATGGATCCCTGTTGGGATTTGAAAAGTTGACGGAAAAATGGTTTTTACTATGGTTTCTCCGATTTGTAAGTTAGAAGATATTAACCATAGAGGCCTTAAATACATAATCAATTCCCTGTGTGGACGGGATACATGGAGTGAAATCATTTTAATCGAAAAATTTAGGCTGAACATAGAAAGAAGAGCTGCAGAAAATCTCGCAATTGAGCTCTTATACTATCAACATTCAAAATAGTCCTGATGATGGATCCAATTTGGGATTTGAAATGTTGACAGAAAAATGGTTTTTACTGTGGGTTGTCTGATTTCTAAGTTAGAAGATATTAACCACAGACGTCTTAAATCCAAAATCATTTCCCTATGTGGAGGGGATAAATAGATTGAAATAATTTTACTCGAAAAATTTAGGGTGAGGATAGGATGAATAGGTACAGTAAATCTTGCAATTGAGCTCCTCTACTATCAACATTCAAAATAGTCTTGATGATGGAACTGTGTTGGGAATTGAATCGTTGTCGGAAAAATGGTTTTTATTGTGGGTTCTCCGATTTCTAAGTTACAAGATATTAACCACCGAGGTCTTAAATCCAGAATAATTTCCATACGGAGGGTATACATGGATTGAAATCATTTTACTAAAAAAATTTAGGGTGAAGATATCAAGAATAGGTGCAGAAAATCTCGCAATTGAGCTCTTCTACTAATAACATTCAAAATAGTCCTGATGATGGATCCCTGTTGGGATTTGAAACTTTGATGGAAAATGGTTTTTACTATGGGTTCTCTGATTTTGAAGTTACAAGATATTAACCACAGTGGTCTTAAATCTGGAAACATTTACCCATGCAGAGGAGATGTATGGAGTGAAATCATCTTACGCTTAAAAATTTAGGGTGAAGACAGTAAGAAGAGTTGCAGAAAATCTCGCAATTGAGCTCTTCTACTATCAACATTCAAAATAGTCCTAATGATAGATCCCTATTATGATTTGAAACGTTGACGGAAAAATGGTTTTTACTGTGGGTTCTCCGATTTCTATGTTACAAGATATTAACCAGAGAGGTCTTAAATCCATAATCATTTCCCCATGCAAAGGGGATATATGGTGTGAAACCATTTTACTCGAAAAATTTAGGCTGAAGATAGCAAGAAGAGCTACGAAAAATCTCGGAACTGAGCTCTTCTACTATGAAAATTCAAAATAGTCCTGATGATGGATCCCTGTTGGGATTTGAAACATTGACAGAAAAATGGTTTTTACTGTGGTTCTCTGATTTCTAAGTTACAAGATATTAACCACAGAGTTCTTAAATCCATAATAATTTCTCTGTGTGATGGTGATACATGGGGTGAAATCATTTTGCACGAAAAATTTAGGGTGAAGAAATTATTGCAATTGAGCTCTTCTACTATCAACATTCAAAATAGTCTTGATGATGGATCCATGTTGGGATTTGAAACATTGACGGAAAGATGGATTTTATTGTGGGTTCTCGGATTTCTAAGTTACAAGACATTAACCACAGAGTTCTTAAATCCATAATCATTTCCCTATGTGGAGGGGATACATGGAGTGAAATCATTTTACTCATAATTTAGGGTGAAGTTAGCAAGAAGAGGTGCAGAAAATCTCGCAATTTAGCTCTTCTACTATCACTATTTAAAATAGTCCTGATGATGAATCCCTGTTGGGATTTGAAACAATTAAGGAAAAATGGTTTTTATTGTGGGATCTCCGATATCGAAGTTACAGAATAGTAGCCACAGAGGTCTAAAATCCAGAATCATTTCCCTATGTGGAGGGGATACATGGAGTGGAATAATTTTACTCGGAAAAGTTAGGGTGAAGATAGAAAGAAGAGCTATAGAATATCTCACAATTGAGCTCTTCTACTATCAACATTCAAAATAGTGCTGATGATGCATCCCTGTTGGGATTTGAAACGTTGACGGAAAAATGGTTTTCATTGTGGGTTCTCCAATTTCTAAGTTACAAGATATTAACCACAGAGGTCTTAAATCCAGAATCATTTCCCTATGCGGAGGGGATACATGGAGTGAAATCATTTTACTCAAAAAATTTAGGGTGAAGATAGCAAGAAGAGCTGTAGAAAATATTCCAATTGAGATCTTCTACCATCAACATTCAAAATAGTCCTGATGATGGATCCCTGTTGGGATTTGAAACATTGACGGAAAGGTGGCTTTTACTGTGGGTTCTCAGATTTCTAAGTTACAAGATATTAACCACAGAGTTCTTAAATCCAGAACCATTTCCCTATGCTGAGGGGATACATGGAGTGAAATCATTTTACTCGAAAAATTTAGGGTCAAGATAGCAAGAAGAGTTGCAGAAAATATCGTAATTGAGCTCTTCTACTATCAACATTAAAAATAGTCCTAATGATGGATCCCTATTGGGATTTGAAACGTTGACGGATAAATGGTTTTTACTATGGGTTCTATGACTTCTAAGTTACAATATATTAACCAAAGGGGTATAAAATCTAGAATCATTTCCGTATGTGGAGGGGATACATGGAATGAAATCATTTTACTCGAAAAATTTTGGGTGAAGATAGCAAGAAGAGATGCAGAAAATCTCGCAATTGAGCTATTATACTATCAACATTCAGAATAGTCCTGATGATGGATCCCTTTTGGGATTTGAAACGTTGACGGAAAAATGGTTTTACTGTGGGTTCTCTAATTTCTAAGCTTAAAGATATTAACCATAGAGGTCTTAAGTCCAGTATTATTTCCATATGCGGAGGCGATACATGGAGTGAATTATTTTACTCGAAGAATTTAGGGCGAAGATTGTAAGAAGAGATTCGGAAAATCTCGCAATTGAGCTCTTCTACTGTCAACATTCAAAATGGTCCCGATGATGGATCCCTGTTGGGATTTTAAATGTTGACCGAAAAATGGTTTTTGCTGTGGGTTCTCCGATTTCTATGTTACAAGATATTAAGCACAGAGGTCTTCAATCCAGAATCATTTCCCTATGCGGAGGGGATACATGGAGTGAAATCATTTTACTCGAAAAATTTAGGGTGAAGATAGCAAGAAGAGCTGTAGAAAATCTTGCAATTGAGCTCTTCTACTATCAACATTCAAAATAGTCCTGATGATGGATCCCTGTTGGGATATGAAACATTATCGAAAAGATGGCTTTTACTGTGGGTTCTCGGATTTCTAAGTTACAAGAAATTAACCACAGAGTTCTTAAATTGAGAATCATTTCCCTACGCCGAGGGGATACATGGAGTGAAATCATTTTACCTTAAAAATTTAGGGTCAAGATAGCAAGAAGAGCTCTAGAAAATCTCCCAATTGAGCTCTTCTACTATCACCATTCAAAATAGTCCTGATGATGGATCCCAATTGGGATTTGAAACATTGATGGATAAATGGTTTTTACTGGGGGTTCTCTCATTTCTAAATTACAAGTTATTAACCATAGAGGTCTAAAATCTAGAATCATTTCCCTATGCGGAGGGTATACATGGAGTGAAATAAGTTTACTAGAAAAATTTTGGATGAAGATAGAAATAAGAGACGCATAAAATCTCGTGATTTAGTTGTTCTATCATCAACATTCAAAATAGTCCGGATGATGGATCCGTGTTGGGATTTGAAACGTTGACGGAAAAATGGTTTTAAAGTGGCTTCTCCAATTTCTAAGTTACAAGATATTAACCACAGAGGTTTTAAATCCAGTATTATTTCACTATGTGTAGGCGATACATGGAGTGAAATCATTTTACTCGAAAAATTTAGGGTGAAGATTTCAAGAAGAGTTATAGAAAATCTCACAATTGAGCTCTTCTACTATCAACATTCAAAATAGTCATGATGATTGATCCCTGTTAGGATTTGAAACTTTGGTGAAAAAATGGGTTTTATTGTGGGTTCTCTGATTTCTAAGTTACAAGATATTAACCACAGAGGTCTTAAATCCAGAATCATTTCCCTATGCGAAGGGGATACATGGAGTCAAATCATTTTATTCAAAAAATATAGGGTGCAGATAGCAAGAAGAGCTACAGAAAATCTCGCAATTGAGCTCTTCTACTATCAACATTCATAATAGTCTGATGATGGATACTTGTTGGGATTTGAAACATTGATGGAAAAAACTGTATTTACTGTGGGTTCTCTGATTTGTAAGTTACAATATATTAACCACAGAGGTTGTAAATCCAGAATAATTTCCCTGTGCGAAGGGGATACATGGAGTGAAATTGTTTTACTCGAAAAATTTAGGGTGAAGATAGCAGAAGAGCTGCAGAAACCCTCGCAATTGAGCTCTTCTACTATCAATATTCAAAATAGTCTTGATCATGGATCCCTGTTGGGATTTGAAACCTTGACGGAAAAATGGCTTTTACCGTGGCTTCTCTGATTTCTAAGTTACAAGATATTAACCACAGAGGTCTTAAATCCAGAATAATTTCCCTGTGCGAAGGGGATACATGGAGTGAAATCAATTTATTCAAAAAATTCATGTTGAACATAGCACGAAGAGGCACAGAAAATCTCGCAATTGAGCTCTTCTACTATCAACATTCAAAATAGTCTCGATGATGGATCCCCCTTGGGATTTGAAACATTGACAGAAAAATGGTTTTTACTGTGGGTTCTTCGATATCGATGTTACAAGATATTAACCACAGAGGTCTTAAATCCAGAATAATTTCCATATGTGGAGGGGATACATGGAGTAAAATCATTTTACTCGAAAAATTTAGGGTGAAGATAGCAAGAAGAGCTGTAGAAAATCTCACGATTGAGCTCTTCTACTATCAACATTCAAAATAGTCATGATGATGGATCCCTGTTGGGATTTGAAACGTTGACGGAAAAATGGTTTTTACTGTGGGTTCTCTGATTTGTAAGTTACAAGATATTAACCACAGAGGTCTTAAATCCAGAATAATTTCCCTGTGCGAAGGGGATACATGGAGTGAAATCATTTTACTCGAAAAATTTAGGGTGAATATAGAAAGAAGAGCTATAGAAAATATCGCAATTGAGCGCTTCTATTATCAACATTCAAAATATTCCTAATGATGGATCCCTGTTGGGATTTGAAACATTAACAGAAAAATGGTTTTTACTACGGGTTCTCCGATATCGAAGTTACAAGATATTAACCACAAATGTCTTAAATCTAGAATCATTTCCCTATGCGGAGGGGACACATGGATTGAAATGATTTTAATCGAAAAAATTAGGGTGAAAATAGCAAGAAGAGTTGCAGAAAATCTTGTAATTGAGCTCTTCTACTATCAACATTCAAAATAGTCCCAATGATGGATCCCTATTGGGATTTGAAACATTGACGAAAAAATGGCTTTTACTGCGGGTTCTCGAATTTCTAAGTTACAAGACATTAACCACAGAGGTCTTAAATCTAGAATCATTTCCTTATGCAGAGTGAAAACATGGAGTGAAATCATTTTACTCGAAAAATTTAGGGTGAAGATAGCAAGAAAAGGTGCAGAAAATCTCGAAATTGAGCTCTTCTACTATCAACATTCAAAATAGTCTTGATGATGGATCCCCGTTGGGATTTGAAACATTGAAGTAAAAATGGTTTTTACTGTCGGTTCTCCGATTTCTACGTTACAAGATATTAACCACACAGGTTTTAAATCCAGAATCATTTCCATATGCGGAAGGGATAAACGGAGTGAAATCATTTTACTCGAAAAATTTAGGGTGTAGTTAGCAAGAAGAGGTGTAGAAAATCTTGTAATTGAGCTCTTCTACTATCAACATTCAAAATAGTCATGATGATGGATCCCTGTTGGGATTTGAAATGATGACAGAAAAATGGTTTTTACTATGGGTTATCCAATTTCTAAGTTACAAGATATTAAAAAACAGAGGTCTTAAATTCAAAATCAATTCGCTATGTGGAGGGGATACATTGAGTGAAATCATTTTACTCTAAAAACTGAGGGTGAAGATAGCAAGAAGAGCTTCAAAAAATCTCACAATTGAGCTCTTCTACTATCAACAATCAAAATAGTCCTGATTATGGATCCCTCTTGGGATTTGGAATGTTGACGGAAAAATAGTTTTTACTGTGGTTTCTCCGATTTCTAAGTCATAGGATATTAACCACAGAGGTCTTAAATCTAGAACCATTTCCCTATGCGTGGGGGATACATGGAGTGAAATAATTTTACTCGAAAAATTTAGGGTGAGGATAGCATGAAGAGGTGCAGAAAATCTCGCAATTGAGATCTTCTACTATCGACATTCAAAATAGTCCTAACGATGGATCCCTATTGGGATTTGAAACACTGACGGAAAAATGGTTTTTACTATGGGTTATCTGATTTCTTAGTTACAAGATATTAACCACAGAGGTCTTAAATCCAGAATCATTTCCATTAGTGGAGGGGATACATGGAGTGAAATCATTTTACTCGAAAAACTTAGGGTGAAGATAGCAAGAACAGCTACAGAAAATCTTGCAATTGAGCTCTTCTACTATCAACATTCAAAATAGTCCTGATGATGGATCCCTGTTGTGATTTGAAATGTTGACGGAAAAATGGTTTTTACTTTGGGTTCTCCGATTTCTAAGTTACAAGATATTAACCACAGAGGTCTTAAATCCATAATCATTTTCCTGCAGAGGGGATACATGGAGTAGAATAATTTTACTAAAAAAATTTACGGTGAAGATAGCAAGAATAGGTGCAGAAAATCTCGTAATTGAGCTCTTCTACTATCCACATTCAAAATAGTCCTGAGGATGGATCCCTATTGAGAATTGAAACGTTGATGGAAAAATGGTTTTTACTATGGGTTCTCTGACTTCTAAGTTACAAGTTAACCACAGAGGTCTTAAATTCGGAATCATTTCCCTATGCGGAGGGGATATATGGAGTGAAATCATCTTACTCTAAAAATTTAGGGTGAAGATAGCAAGAAGAGTTGCAGAAAATCTCACAATTTAGCTCTTCTACTATCAACATTAAAAATAGTCCTGATGATGGATCCCTGTTAGGATTTGAAACGTTGACAGAAAAATGGTTTTTACTGTGGGTTCTGCGATTTCTATGTTACAAGATATTAACCACAGAGGTCTTAAATCCAGAATCATTTCCCTATGCAGAGAAGATATATGGGGTGAAATCATTTTACTCGAAATATTTAAGCTGAAGATAGCAGGAAGAGCTACAGAAAATATCGCAATTGAGCTCTCCTACTATCAATATTCAAAATAGTCCTGATGATGGATCCCTGTTGGGAATTGAAACGTTGACGGAAAAATGGTTTTTACTCTGGGTTCTCTGATTTCTAAGTTACAAGATATTAACCATAGAGGCCTTAAAACCAGAATCATTTCCCTATGGGGAGGCAATACATGGAGTGAAATCATTTTACTTGAAAAATTTAGGGTGAGGATAGCAAGAAGAGGTGCAGAAAATATCGCAATTGAGCACTTCTTCTATCAACCGTCAAAATAGTCATGATCATGGATCCCTGTTGGGATTTGAAACGTTGACGGAAAAATGGTTTTTACTATGGGTTCTCCTATTTCTAAGTTACAATATATTCAACACAGAGGCCTTAAATCCATAATCATTTCCCTATGTGGAGGGGATACATGGAGTGAAATCATTTTACTCGAAAAATTTAGGCTGAACATAATAAGAAGAGCTGCAGAAAATCTCGCAATTGAGCTCTTCTACTATCAACATTCAAAATAGTCCTGATGATGGATCCAATTTGGGATTTTAAATGTTGACAGAAAAATGGTTTTTACTATGGGTTCTTTGATTTCTAAGTTACAAGATATTAACCACAGAGGTCTTAAATCTAGAATCATTTCCCTATGTGGAGGGGATACATGGAGTGAAATAATTTTACTCGAAAAATTTAGGGCGAGGATAGGATGAAGAGGTACAGTAAATCTTGCAATTGAGTTCTTCTACTATCAACATTCAAAATAGTCCTGATGATGGATCCCTGTTGGGATTTGAAACGTTGACGGAAAAATGGGTTTTACTATGGGTTCTCCGATTTCTTAGTTACAAGATATTAACCATAGAGGTCTTAAATCCAAAATCATTTCAATTAGCGGAGGGGATACATGGAGTGAAATCATTTTACTCGAAAAACTAAGGGTTAAGATAGCAAAAAGAGCTACAGAAAATCTTGCAATTGAGCTCTTCTACTATCAACATTCAAAATAGTCCTGATGAAGGATCCCTGTTGGGAATTGAAACGTTGACGGAAAAATGTTTTTTATTGTGGGTTCTCCAATTTCTAAGTTACAAGATATTAACCACCGAGGTCTTAAATCCAGAATCATTTCCCTGCGGAGGGGATACATGGACTGAAATCATTTTACTAAAAACATTTACGGTTAAGATAGCAAGAATAGGTGCAGAAAATGTCGCAATTGAACTCTTCTACTAATAACATTCAAAAAAATAGTCCTGATGATGGATCCCTGTTGGGATTTGAAACGTTGTTGGAAAAATGGTTTTTACTATGGGTTCTCTGATTTGTTTGTTACAATATATTAACCACAGTGGTCTTAAAAATGGAAGCATTTCCCCATGCGGAGGGGATATATGGAGTGAAATCATCTTACACTAAAAATTTAGGGTGAAGATAGTAAGAAGAGTTACAGAAAATCTCACAATTGAGCTCTTCTACTATCTACATTCAAAATAGTCCTGATGATGGATCCCTATTAGGATTTGAAACGTTGACAGAAAAACGGTTTTTGTATGTGTTCTCTGATTTATATGTTACAAGATATTAACGAGAGAGGTCTTGAATCAAGAATCATTTCCCTATGCAGAGGGGATATATGGGGTGAAATCATTTTACTCGAAAAAATTATCCTGAAGATAGCAAGAAGAGCTACAGAAAATCTTTCAATTGAGCTCTTCTACTATCAACATTCAAAATAGTCCTAATGATGGATCCCTATTGGGATTTGAAACGTTGATGGAAAAATGGTTTTTACTCTGGGTTCTCTGATTTCTAAGTTACAAGATATTAACCGTAGAGGTCTTAAATCCAGAATCATTTCCCTATGGGGAGGCAATACATAGAGTGAAATCATTTTACTTGAAAAATTTAGGGTGAGGATAGCAAGAAGAGGTGTAGAAAATCTTGCAACTGAGGTCTTCTACTATCAATATTCAAAATAGTCCTAATGATGGATCCCTGTTTGGATTTGAAACGTTGATGGAAAAATGGTTTTTACTATGGGTTCTACGATTTCTAAGTTACAAGATATTCACCACAGAGGTCTTAAATCTAGAATCATTTCCCCACGGAGGGGATACATGGAGTGAAATCATTTTACTAAAAAAATTTAGGGTGAGAATAACAAGAATAGCTGTAGAAAATCTCGCAGTTGATCTCTGCTACTATCAACACTCAAAATAGTCCTGATGATGGATCCCTATTGGGATTTGAAACTGTCTAGTCAATTTAACGTCTTAAATTGCTCTACATAAATTATCAATCCGGGTATCGTAAACTGATGAAGTGTGGTGCACCATATGTGCTTAGTTAACCTTTCTCTTACTTCATTGTTTTATAGTTTATGTTGTTTTTGGGGTTTTGTTCTTGTTGGTTTTCTAAAGTGTTTAATGCAAATGGAAATCCTATTCTAAGGTCTTAAGAATACTTTTAAAGGACAAGTATGGATAAAGATTTCAAGACAAGGCCTATGTCCCTAATGGTAACTTCCAAAACTTAGCACTTCAAAAGAACTTAAAACATGTTATTGATGGAGTTAGTATTTAAACAAAAGTGTAAATATACAACTAGTTCAATCAAAATAAAATGCAATAACCAAATAATGAGCTAATGACTATGAGACCCAGTATCCTTGCTGCTTTAGCAAAAGGACAAGATGATTCTATCACGTCATTAGTTCATTAAAAGGCTATGTGCATCACTAATCTACAATCAACTTGAAAGCAATTTATGTACAGCTAATATACATGAGAAAAATGTAAAACAGCAGTAATCAAAACAACTTGTTATGTACAGCTAATATACATGAGAAAAATGTAAAACAACAGTAATCAAAAAGCTTTGTTATGTACAGCTAATATACATGGTGAAATAAAATGCAAAATTAAATGACAACTATACAAGGCAGGGGCCCTCTGCCACCTATGAAATCAAAGCAAAATTGAACACACTTGCATGAATTAAAATTGCATGAATGAAAAATCTAATCTATCAAACTTGAAAGCAATCAAATAACATAATCAAATCAAAGCAATATTTACAAAATGAAATCTACTCTACCTTACATTCTACAAAGCAATATTTACAAAATGAAATCTACTCTACCTTACATTCTAATATGCTCCATGACATCTACTTCACATCTCCTTCCATGTTGAGAACATCAAAGCTTTACTCAATTTCTTCAAAAGTACAAAGTACAACAAAGTTCTCCAAAGCTTTCAAAAGCCATCAAGGAAGAACTACAAACTTAAGAACTAGGAACTAAAAAAAAGACTAACTAATGAAGGAGAGAGATCTCCTATTTATACAAAAAGATGAGAGCCATCTCATTAATGATAGTCCATGAATCTTTCCCTCTACCTCTAGAGTCCTAATCAAAATAGGAACTGATAAGACACATGTCTTTTTAGAGTTACAATACAATTAGGAGATGTGACACATATCCTCATGATCCCATGATTCTTTCCAACCAAATTCGAATTTGGCCTTAGAGTGCCACATAAGGGTCTTCTAGAAGTCTCCTTTCAACCTACACATGTCAACAACATCAACCCATTTGTTAGGTATAAGCATATGCACATTATTTTCTAATGTTTAACCACAAATTCACTTAAAAGGCTTAGAAATAATAAACATTGGAAAAACATAAAGGTGGCCCAATGATAATGAAAGTGGGATGAATGTGGTGACATAGTAGTGAAATGGAGGTGAAATGGAGGTGATATAATGGACATAATAGTGAAAGTGTAATGGAAATGAATGACATTTTCAAGACTCAACATACCCCCCAACTGAAGCTATTGCATGTCCTCATGCAATATATATTACATTAACTCTTTTGATCCTTGTGCTTTGGCTTAACTTTGCATGATATCATTTGATAACTTCATATTTCTACAAAGTGTTTCATTTGAATTGCAACATGGTTGGTTCTTGTGTTACAACCATTTTTTTTTTATTTTTTTTTTGTTGCCTTCTATTTTAATCTTTGAACTTTGCATAATGATATTTTGATTATTGTTGCAAAGTATATCTTTATTGGATTTCATGATGGTTGGTTCTTGTGTGACAACCATGATTTTGTTTGTATCCAATTTATCCTTTAAGCACTTTTCCAAAAGCCATTGTATGCTCATAATAGCAATGTATTAATATATGTTGGAAGTATGTGAGCTCCTGAATATGATATGGACATGGCAAGATATGAATATGAATGTATTCCCACCCCCAACTGATGGTATTGGCAATTTTATGAAATGAGGAAGAGAAATGTTTTTCCAACAATTATCATTCTAGCTTTTTATGGAATTCTATGGTCAAAAGTTAGAAAATGACGCACCTTCACTTACCCTTTGGAATGGATGAGTTGTATGTGTGGTGGCTGAACAAGAGGAGTCATGGATAGAGAGATAGGATGACTTTTTATTGCTTCTACTAAAACTTGCTGAATCTGCTCCAAAATGCTGAAAATAATAGTCTTCATGTCTTCAAAACTCATTGGCACAATTCCTACTATGTGAAAAGATGTTATGATGTCGAACATAGTAGGAAATTGTTGGCTTAGTGGCCATTAATGGATGCCACTAGTCAACACAAGAACTCTCACCATTGATGACAATGAGAGTCAAGATGCCCAAACACATCTTGCTAGGTACGAATGAATTTGCTGAAGTCGAGTCACCTAGAAGATCTGACGAACAACGGACATTAATGTATTCCCATTGTTTGTCAGCATGAGGACTTGCCATTAAGGCATGCAAGCCTCAAGGTGTTTTTACAAAGAACTTAGACTCAAAGGACTATGGACTCAATAATTTGCATTGAAGCAGGGCTTATTTACGGAATGAAAATGACAAGGAATGGAAGATGAAAATGGAAAATGGCAATGGAGAACAGAAATGGCAATGGCAATAAGCATGTGAATGAGCCTCTTGCTTTTATTTGTGGGTTATGAATGGACAAAAAGAGATGGAAAGTGTATGTGAATGTAAATGGAAAATATGGAGTGAAATGAGGTGAATGGTTTATTATGAAGTATGGATGTGATGGAGACAATAGTATCTGAAAGTTTTTCAAGTGTTTGGATCTGATTTTGCATCAGCATATTTCCTCTTTGTTGTTGATCATCCTCTTATGAAACAAATTGGTTTCTTAGAGAGACACCATTCTCTTGTAGTCATTTGTCCTTCCTCCTAGAACCTGCAAAAAAAACTAATACTTCTTCTGCAATGGAATGTAAGATTATCAAAGGAGAGAGGTGATCAATCTCTCTAGTTATGATATTTACACACAAAACTAAGAATTTGTATTAATGAAACAAGTTCTCAAAGGAAAAATCAAAAGAATTTATACCTGCTTTGAAATTGGTGCCCAAGTTGAATGTTGCTTCTTTCCAGCAATTTATTTCATTATTTGCCATTTCAAACTCTAATGATAGATTTCTCATTGTATAGATCTTGTTGAGATCTTTCCAATGATAGTTAAATCATCAAAATCTGATTTTGTATGAGAAAGATAGGTTGATTTGAACAATGAGGTTTTTCTGGCTGTGGAATTGGAGAACAGCTGCGGAATTGGACTTTAGCTGCGGAATGTGCACAGTTCTGTAGCTAAAAATCTTGAATACAAAGTTAGCCATTCATCTTTCATCATCAGTCCAAAATTAATCAATACCTTCAGAAAAGTGAGCAAATAACTTATTCATTTCATTGATTCAAAAATTATTATTTTTTCTTGACATGTAGCGACTTAGTGTGGCGACTCAGTGTGGCGACTTTGTGATAACACACAATTTGACTTCCCTTTGACCGAGGTCTTTTTCATCAAATTTGACCAAATGAATAGGACACCATCCATGTACTAACATTCCCCTAGCTACCCATGTGGTTTGTTTTGCTTGATGACACCTGCAATCTAGAGTTTAACAAAACAGCCGCGGAAAGTTGGGCTAGCTGCGGAAAGTTGTGCTAGCTGCGGAAAGTGGCTGTGTGTGTGGAAGAGAAAAAAAAATGTGGAGGAGTGAAGGCTGTAACAAATTGCTGGCCAACCTCAATAGATACTTCATATCCAACAAGAACATGCAATCTGAATGGACCTATTGGGATTCCAAAGGTTGTGATGACTTTGTCTAAAATATCTACACCAAGAATTGCCAACATATGAGCCGATTGAGTGATATGTAAAGAACAAGAACATTCTGACAGCAAAGCTGATGCAATTTCCCACCACTATAGGGAGATCAATCGTAGATGTATTCGAGGCCAAGATGCTGTGAAGAGCGGATAGAAAAACAATGCAGAGTTTTTGACTGAAAATAGGGTCAGACTGTCAAGCACGTCGTACACAAAACATGTTAATGAAGACAAGATCCCTGAGTATTAGCACTGTGCCGATATTTTAGCAAGCAAAACGTCGAGTCATAGGAATAGCTATTGGAGAAGTGTCGTATCTGATTATGTTATTGTTAAATGGGCAGACGGGTGGCGGAAAACGTATTACTTCAAACAACCAAAATGTGCCGTGTTCAATTCAGAGTGTTATTAAACATGTGTTGGATTGCAAACGGGTGACAGAAGGGCAGAAGACGTGGTGGAAAAGGGTGGAAGACGTGGGAGAGGTAGAGTAGGTGCTAGCACAGAGCCGAATTAAATCACTGTCCTCTCATTTAATTGAAAGTTCTGTTTTTTTTCATGCACGACAGTCAAAAATGGGCTCCAAAGAACCGAAGATTTCTCCCAGACCGCCACAAATTTATTCAAACGGTTTCTGGGTTATCTAATTAACCCACCTGGAAAAAAAACCAATGTTTTAGTTTTTTAAAATTCATCTCCATTTGGGCAAATTGAACATTTAAAATATGACGTTTTTCTGCTGTTTACGTTTTTCTGAGTTAACAATTCTCTGTTCTGCATTCTTTCTGAGTTGATGTTTTTATTGCTGCATTCGTTTTTCTTGTTTGATCTACTGTTCTGCAGGTGTATTACACAGGTTCAACAATTACAAGAATCATCATCAATTATTGCTTCCTGAATCTCAGGTTCAGCCACAACATATTGTTTCAATAACTGATTGCCAGATGCCCGAGATACAGCAAGAACACCTCCAGCCCACATAACATTGCCCCGGCTTACTCAATACACTCCCATTCATCAACCGTGTTAGGCTTGTGATCTTTAGGCAGAGGGATAGCGTTGAAGAATTGGGGTGACTGATAGGAGGAGCAGGAACAGGCTTTATCTCTGCAACCGTCACAGGTCACCCGATCACTTACCCTCACAATTGGTATATGAATAATGAAATCCTTCTGAGATGAATGTAGTTGCTGATTTGAAGGCATTCATTGAAGAGGGAGGGTAGCTACAGAAATTTCCAATCCAACCATAGGAAACACACACTAATGAAGGATACATTATTTGAAGAATCGTGAAGCCATTTCATAAAGAAAAGTGGGAGTGCAGACATCTATAAGTTGAACCTTTAGAATCCTTGTCTTTGTTTGTCCATTAGCCCTTACTCAATTGCTCCTTATTGATGTTTGTAGATGCTCCATGTACATGTCTTCATTCATTTTCATTTTATTGCACTAACATCTTGACTGTAAATTTGAAAAACAGAGTGGTGGCTACGGAAACTGATTACAGCTGCGGAAACTGATTTCAGCTGCGGAAACTTGGCACAACAACCACTTAGCTAAATAGAGATAGTTAGGCAATCTTAATGGAAATGATCATGGGGAAATAACTTTTATTGATGAAATGGATGGTATGGAGTGAAAATGGAAATGAAATGAAGTTTATGTTGTCTCTTCTTCTTCTTCTTTTTTTTTTCTTGAATCAATTGAAGTGATGAAGTTTATTTTTCTTAACAATTCTTTTTCTGATCCTCCAGATCACACAGAGTGCAGGAGGAGAGCATACTCAAGAATTATTATTTTTCTTTTTTACTTAACAATCCTTTTTCTGATCCTCTAGATCACACAAAGTGCAAGAGGAGAGCATACTCAAGAATTATTATTTTTTTTTTAGATGTAAGAAATAAGGTCTCCTAATTACACTTTCCCGGCAACGGCGCCAAAATGTCTAGTCAATTTAATGTCTTAAATTGCTCTACATAAATTATCAATCCGGGTATCGTAAACTGATGAAGTGTGGTGCATCATATGTGCTTAGTTAACCTTTCTCTTACTTCGTTGTTTTATAGTTTATGTTGTTTTTGGGGTTTTGTTCTTGTTGGTTTTCTAAAGTGTTTAATGCAAATGGAAATCCTATTCTAAGGTCTTAAGAATACTTTTAAAGGACAAGTATGGATAAAGATTTCAAGACAAGGCCTATGTCCCTAATGGTAACTTCCAAAACTTAGCACTTTAAAAGAACTCAAAACATGTTATTGATGGAGTTAGTATTTAAACAAAAGTGTAAATACACAACTAGTTCAATCAAAATAAAATGCAATAACCAAATAATGAGCTAATGACTATGAGACCCAGTATCCTTGCTGCTTTAGCAAAAGGACAAGATGATTCTATCACGTCATTAGTTCATTAAAAGGCTATGTGCATCACTAATCTACAATCAACTTGAAAGCAATTTATGTACAGCTAATATACATGAGAAAAATGTAAAACAACAGTAATCAAAACAACTTGTTATGTACAGCTAATATACATGAGAAAAATGTAAAACAACAGTAATCAAAAAGCTTTGTTATGTACAGCTAATATACATGGTGAAATAAAATGCAAAATTAAATGAATACTATACAACAGGCAAGGGCCTCTGCCACCTATGAAATCAAAGCAAAATTGAACACACTTGCATGAATTAAAATTGCATGAATGAAAAATCTAATCTATCAAACTTGAAAGCAATCAAATAACATAATCAAATCAAAGAAATATTTACAAAATGAAATCTACTCTACCTTACATTCTACAAAGCAATATTTACAAAATGAAATCTACTCTACCTTATATTCTAATATGCTCCATGACATCTACTTCACATCTCCTTCCATGTTGAGAACATCAAAACTTTATTCAATTTCTTCAAAAGTACAAAGTACAACAAAGTTCTCCAAAGCTTTCAAAAGCCATCAAGGAAGAACTACAAACTTAAGAACTAGGAACTAAAAAAAAGACTAACTAATGAAGGAGAGAGATCTCCTATTTATACAAAAGGATGAGAGCCATCTCATTAATGATAGTCCATGAATCTCTCCCTCTACCTCTAGAGTCCTAATCAAAATAGGAACTAATAAGACACATGTCTTTTTAGAGTTACAATACAATTAGGAGATGTGACACATATCCTCATGATCCCATGATTCCTTCCAACCAAATTCGAATTTGGCCTTAGAGTGCCACATAAGGGTCTTATAGAAGTCTCCTTTCAACCTACACATGTCAACAACCTCAACCCATTTGTTAGGTATAAGCATATGCACATTATTTTCTAATGTTTAACCACAAATTCACTTAAAAGGCTTAGAAATAATAAACATTGGAAAAACATAAAGGTGACCCAATGATAATGAAAGTGGGATGAATGTGGTGACATAGTAGTGAAATGGAGGTGATATAATGGACATAATAGTGAAAGTGTAATGGAAATGAATGACATTTTCAAGACTCAACAGAAACGTTGATGGAAAAAAGGTTTTTGTTGTGGGCTCTCCGATTTCTAGGTTACAAGATATTAACCACAGAGGTCTTAAATCCAGAATCATTTCCCTATGCGGAGTAGATATATGGAGTGAAATCATCTTACTCTAAAAATTTAGGGTGAAGATAGCAACAAGAGCAGCAGAAAATCTCGGAATTGAGCTCTTCTACTATCAACACTCAAAATACTCCTGATGATGGATCACTGTTACGATATGAAATGATGAAGGAAAAATGGTTTTTATTGTGGGTTCTCCGATTTCTATGTTACAAGATATTAACCACAGAGGTCTTAAATCCAGAATCATTTCCCTATGCAGAGGGGATATATGGGGTGAAATCATTTTACCTGAAAAGTTTAGGGTGAAATCATTTTACTCGAAAAATTTAGGGCTGAACATAGCAAGAGAGCTGCAGAAAATCTCGCAATTGAGCTCTTCTACTATCAACATTCAAAATTGTTCTGATGATGGATCCAATTTGGGATTTGAAATGTTGACAGGAAAATGGTTTTTACTGTGGGTTCTCCGATTTATAAGTTACAAGATATTAACCATAGAGGTCTTAAATCCAGAATCATTTCCCTATGCGGATAACATGAAGAGGTACAGTAAATCTTACAATTGAGCTCTTCTACTATCAGCATTCAAAATAGTCCTGATGATGGATCCATGTTGGGATTTGAAACGTTGATGGAAAAATTTGTTTTACTATGGGTTCTCCGATTTCTTAGTTACAAGATATTAACAATAGAGGTCTTAAATCCAGAATCATTTCAATTAGCGGAGGGGATACATGGAGTGAAATCATTTTACTCGAAAAACTAAGGGTGAATATAGCAAGAAGAGCTACAGAAAATCTTGCAATTGAGCTCTTCTACTATGAACATTCCAAATAGTCGTGATGAAGGATCCCTGTTGGGAATTGAAACGTTGACGGAAAAATGGTGTTTATTGTGGGTTCTCCAATTTCTAAGTTAGAAGATATTAACCACCGAGGTCTTAAATCAAAAATCATTTCCCTGCAGAGGGGATACATGTATTGAAATCATTTTACTAAAAACATTTAGGGTGAAGATAGCAAGAATAGGTGGAGAAAATCTCGCAATTGAGCTCTTCTACTAATAACATTCAAAATAGTCCTGATGATGGATCCCTGTTGGAATTTGAAACATTGATGGAAAAATGGTTTTTACAGTGGGTTCTCTGATTTCTAAGATACAAGATATTAATCACAATGGTCTTAAATCTGGAAACATTTCCCTGTGCGGAGAGGATATATGGAGTGAAATCATATTACACTAAAAATTTAGGGTGAATATAGTAAGAAGAGTTGCAGAAAATCTCGCAATTGAGCTCTTCTACTATCAACATTCAAAATAGTCCTGATGGTGTATCCCTATTAGGATTTGAAACGTTGACGGAAAAATCATTTTTACTGTGGGTTCTCCGATTTCTATGTTACAAGATACTAACCAGAGATGTCTTAAATCCAAAATCATTTCCCTATGCAGAGGGGATATATGGGGTGAAATCATTTTACTTGAAAAAATTAGGTTGAAGATAGCAAGAAGAGCTACAGAAAATCTCGCAATTGAGCTCTTCTACTATCAACATTCGAAATAGTCCTAATGATGGATCCCTGTTGGGATTTGAAACGTTGACGGAAAAATGGTTTTTAATTTGGCTTCTGTGATTTCTAAGTTACAAGATATTAACCATAGAGGTCTTAAATCCAGAATCATTTCCCTATGGGGAGGCAATACATAGAGTGAAATCATTTTACTTGAAAAGTTTAGAGTGAGGATAGCAAGAAGAGGTGCAGAAAATCTTGCAACTAAGCTCTTCTACTATCAACATTCAAAATAGTCCTAATGATGGATCGCTGTTTGGATTTGAAATGTTGATGAAAAGATGGCTTTTACTATGGGTTCTTCAATTTCTAAGTTACAAGATATTAACCACATAGGTTTAAATCCAGAATCATTTCCCTATGCGGAGGGAATACATGGAGTGAAATCATTTTGCTATAAAAATTTAGGGTGAAGATAGCGGGAAGAGGTGCAGAAGATTTCACAATTGAGATCTTCTACTATGAACATTAAAAATAGTCCTGATGATGGGTCCCTGTTGGGATTTGAAATGTTGACGAAAAAATGGTTTTTTCTGTGGGTTCTCCGATTTTTAAGTTACAAGATATTCCACCAGAGGTCTTAAATCTAGAATCATTTCTCTGCGGAGGGGAGACATGGAGAGAAATCATTTTACTAAAAAAATTTAGGGTGAGAATAGCAAGAATAGGTGCAGAAAATCTCGCAATTGAGCTATTCTACTATCAACCTTCAAAATAGTCCTGATGATGGATCCCTATTGGGATTTGAATGCTGAAGGAAAAATGGTTTTTACTGTGCGTTCTCCGATTTCTATGTTACAAGATATTAACCACAGAGGTCTTAAATCCATAATCATTTCCCTATGCAGAGGGGATATATCGGGTGAAATCATTTTACTCGATAAATTTAGGGTGAAGATAGCAAGAAGAGCTATGGAAAATCTCGCAATTGAGCTCTTCTACTATCAACAATCAAAATAGTCCTGATGATGGATGCCTGTTCAGATTTGAAATGTTGATGGAAAAATGGTTTTTACTATGGGTTGTATGATTTCTTAGTTACAAGTTATTAACCACAGAGGTCTTAAATCAAAAATAATTTCCCTATGCGGAGGGGATATATGGGGTGAAATCATTTTACTCCCAATTGAGCTCTTCTACTATCAACATTAAAAATAGTCCTGATGATGGATCCCTGTAGGGATTTGAAAAGTTAACGGAAAAATGGTTTTTACTATGGGTTCTTTGATTTCTAAGTTACATGATATTAACCATAGAGGTCTTAAATATAGAATCATTTCCCTACGCGGAGGCGATACAAGGAGTGAAATGATTTTACTTGAAAAATTTAGGGTGAACATAGCAAGAAGAGCTGAAGAAAATCACACAATTGAGCTCTTCTAATATCAACATTACAAATACTCCTGATGATGGATCCCTGTTGGGAATTGAAACATTGACGGAAAATTGGTTTTTACTGTGGGTTCTCGGATTTCTAAGTTACAAGATATTAACCACAGAGGTCTTAAATCAAGAATCATTTCCATATGCGGAGGGGATACATGCAGTGAAATCATTTTACTCGAAAACTTTAGGGTGAATATAGCAAGAAGAGCTGTAAAAAATCTAGCAATTGAGCTCTTCTACTATCAACATTCAAACTAGTACTGATGATGGATCACTGTTTGGACTTTAAGCGTTGACGAAAAAATGGTTTTTATTGTGGGTTCTCCAATTTCTAAGTTACAAGAAATTAAGCACAGAGGTCTTAAATCCAGAATCATTTCCCTATGCGAAGGGGATACATGCAGTGAAATCATTTTACTTGAAAAAATTAAGGTGAAGATACCAAGAAGAGCTGCAGAAAATCTTGAAATTGAGCAATTCTACTATCAACATTCAAAATAGTCCTGATGATGGATCCCTGTTGGGATTTGAAACGCTGATGGAAAAATGGCTTTTACTGTGGGTTCTCGGATATCTAAGCTACAAGATATTAACCATAGAGGTCTTAATTCCAGAATCATTTCCCTATGCGAAGGGGATACATGGAGTGAAATTATTTTACTTGAAAAAGTTAGGGTGAAGATAGCAAAAAGAAGTGCAGAAAATCTTGCAATTGAGCTATTCTACTATTAACATTCAAAATAGTGCTGATGTTGGATCCCTCTTGGGATTTGAAATGCTGACGGAAAAATGGTTTCTACTGTGGGTTCTCCGATTTCTAAGTTACAAGATATTAACCACAGAGGTCTTAAATCCAGAGTCATTTCCAAACGCGGAGTGGATACGTGGGGTGAAAACATTTTACTCAAAAAATTTAGGGTGAACATAGCAAGAAGAGGTGCAGAAAATCTCGCAATTGAGCTCTTCTACTATCAACATTCAAAATAGTCCTGACGATGGATCCCCGTTGGGATTTGAAACGTTGATGGAAAAATGGTTTTTACTGTGGGTTCTACAATTTCTAAGTTACAAGATATTAACCACAGAGGCCTTAAATCAAGGATCATTTCTCTATGCGGAGGGGATACATGGAGTGAAATCATTTTACTCGAAAAATTTAAGGTGAAGATTGCAAGAAGAGGTGCAGAAAATCCCATAATTGAGCTCTTCTACTATCAACATTGAAAATAGTCCTGATGACGGATACCTATTGGGATTTGAAACTTTGATGGAAAAATGTCTTTTACTGTGTGTTCTCTGATTTTTATGTTACAAGATATTAACCACAGAGGTCTTAAATCTAGAATCATTTCCCTATGCAGAGGGGATACATGGAGTGAAATAATTTTACTAAAAGAATATAGGGTGAAGTTTGCAAGGAGAGGTGTAGAAAATCTCGCAATTGAGCTCTTCTACTATCAACATTCAAAATAGTCCTGATGATGTATCCCTGTTGGGATTTGAAACGTTGATGGAAAAATGGTTTCTACTGTGGGTTATATGATTTATAAGTTACAAGATATTAACCACAGAGGTCTTAAATCCAGAATCATTTCCCTATGCGCAGGGGATACATGGAGTGAAATCATCCTACTCGAAAAAATTAGGGTGAATATAGCAAGAAGAGTTGCATAAAATCTCACAATTGAGCTCTTCTAATATCAACATTCAAAATAGTCCTAATGATGGATCCCTGTTGGGATTTGAAACGTTAACGGAAAAATGGTTCTTACTGTGGGTTCTCTAATTTCTAAATTACAAGAAATTAACTACAAAGGTCTTATATCCAGAATCGTTTCCCTATGCAGAGGGGATACATGGAGTGAAATCATTTTACTCGAAAAATTTAGGGTGAAGATAGCAAGAAGAGTTGCAGAAAATCTCGCAATTGAGCTCTTCTACTATCAACATGCAAAAGAGTCCTAATAATGGATCCTTGTTGGGATTTGAAACGTTGACGGAAAAATGGTTTTTGCTGTGAGTTCTCTGATTTCTAAGTTACAAGATAATAACCACTGAGGTCTTAAATCCAGAATCATTTCCCTATGTGGAGGGGATACATGGAGTGAAAATATTTTACTCGAAAAATTTGGGGTCAAGATAGCAAGAAGAGCTGCAGAAAATCTCACAATTGAGCTCTTCTACTATGAACATTCAAAATTGTCTTGGTGATGGATCCCTGTTGGGATTTGAAACATTGACAGAAAAATGGTTCTTACTATGGGTTCTCTGATTTCTAGGTTACAAGGTATTAACCTCAGAGATATTAAATCTAGAATCATTTCCCTATGCGGAGGAGATAGCAAGAAGAGCCGCAAAAAATCTTGCAGTTGAGCTCTTCTACTATCAACATTCAAAATAGTCCTGATGATGGATCCTTGGTGCGATTTGAAGTGTCGACGAAAAAATTGATTTTACTGTGGGTTCTCCGATTTCTATGTTACAAGATATTAACCACAGATGTCTTAAATCTAGAATCATTTCCCTATGTGAAGGGAATACATGGAGTGAAATCATTTAACTCGAAAAATTTAGGGTGAAGATAGCAAGAATAGTTGCAAAAAATCTTGCAATTGAGCTCTTCTACTATCAACATTCAAAATAGTCCTGATGATGGATCCCTGTTGGGATTTCAAACGTTGACGGAAAAATGGTTTTTACTATGGGTTCTACGATTTCTATGTTACAAGATATTAACCACAGAGGTCTTAAATCCAGAGTAATTTCCCTATGCGGAGGGGATATATGGAGTGAAATAATTTTACTCGAAAAATTTAGGGATAAGATAGCAAGAAGAGGTGCAAAAAATCTCGCAATTGATCTATTCAACTATCAAAATTCAAAATAGTCCTGATGATGGATCCCTGTTGGGATTTGAAACATTGACAAAAAAAAGGTTTTTACTATGGGTTCTCCGATTTCTAAGTTACAAGACAATAACCACAGAGGTCCTAAATCCAGAATTATTTCGCTATGCGGAGTGGACACATGGAGTGAAATCATTTTACATGAAAAATTTAGTGTGAAGATAACAAGAAGAATTGAAAAAAATCTCGCAATTGAGCTCTTCTACTATCAACATTCAAAATAGGCCTGATGATCGATCCCTATTGGGATTTGAAACGTTAACGGTAAAATGGTTTTTACTGTGGGTTCTCCGATTTCCTAGTTATAAGATATTAACGCCAAAGGTCTTAAATCCAGAATCATTACCCTATGAGGAGTGGATACATGGGGTGATATCATTTTACAAGAAAAATTTAGGGTGAAGATAGCAAGAAGAGGTGCAGAAAATCTCACAATTGAGATCTTCTACTATCAACATTCAAAACAGTTCTGATGATGGATCTCTGTTGGGATTTGAAATGTTGACGGAAAAATGGTTTTTACTGTGGATTCTCTGCTTCCTAGGTTACAAGATATTAGCCATAGATTTCTTAAATCTAGAATCATTTCCCTATGTGGAGGGGACACATGGATTGAAATCATATTTCACGAAAAATTTAGTGTGAAGATAGCAAGAAAACCTTTAGAAAATTGCGCAATTGAGCTCTTCTACTATGAACATTCATAATTGTCCTGATGATGGATCCCTGTTGGGATTTGAAACATTGACGGAAAAATAGTTCTACTGTGGGTCCTCTCATTCCTAGGTTACAAGATATTAACCACAAAGGTCTTAAATCCAGAATCATTTCCCTATGTGAAGGTGATACATGGAGTGAAATCATTTTACTAGAAACGTTTAGGGTGAGGATAGCAATAAGAGTTGCAAAAATATTGCAATTGAGCTCATCTACTATCAACATTCAAAATAGTCCTGATGATGGATCCTTGTTGCGATTTGAAGCGTCGACGAAAAAATGGTTTTTACTTTCTAAGTTACAAGATATTAACCACAGAGGTCTTAAATCCAGAATCATTTCCCTATGCGGAGGGGATACATGGAGTGAAATCATTTTACTTGAAAAATTTAGGGTGAAGATAGCAAGAAGAGGTGCAGAAAATCTCGCAATTGAGCTCTTCTACTATCAACATTCAAAATAGTCCTGATGATGGATCCATGTTGGGGTTCGAAACGTTGATGGAAAAATGGATTTTACTATGGGTTCTCTGACTTCTAGGTTACAAGATATTAACCATAGAGGTCTTAAATCGAGAATCATTTCCCTATGCAGAGGGTATACATGGAGTGAAATCATTTTACTCAAAACATTTAGGGTGAAGATAGCAAGAAGAGTTGCAGAAAATCTCGCAATTGAGCTCTTCTACTATCAACAGTCAAAATAGTCCTGATGATGTATCCCTATTGGGATTTGAAACGTTGATGGAAAATTGGTTTTTACAGTGGGTTCTCTGATTTCTAATTTACAATATATTAACAAATGAGGTATTAAATCCAAAATCATTTCCCTATGCAGAGTGGATACATGGAGTTAAATCATTTTACTTGAAAAATTTATGGTGAAGATAGAAAGAAGAGGTGCAGAAAATCTCACAATTGAGCTCTTCTACTATCAACATTCAAAATTGTACTGATGATGGATCGCTGTTGGGATTTGAAACGTTGACGGAAAAATTAAGTTTTTACTATGGGTTCTCCGATTTCTATGTTACATGATATTTACCATAGAGGTATTAAATCCAGAATCATTTCCCTATGCGGAGGGGATACATCGAGTGAAATCATTTTACTAAAAAAATTTAGGGTGAAGATAGCAAGCAGAGGTACAAAAAATCTTGCAACTCAGCTCTTCTACTATCAACATTCAAAATAGTCTTGATGATGGATCCCTATTGGGATTTGAAACGTTTAATGGAAAAATGGTTTTTACTGTGGGTTCTTCGACTTCTAAGTTACATGACATTAACCACAGAGGTCTTAAATGCAGAATCATTTCCCTATGCAGAGGGGATCCATGGAGTGAAATCATTTCACTAAAAAAATTTAGGGTGAAGATAGCAAGAAGAGGTGCAAAAATTCTCGCAATTGAGTTGTTCTACTATCAACATTCAAAATAGTCCTGATGATGGATCCCTGTCGGGATTCGAGATGTTAACGGAAAAATGGTTTTTATCGTGGGTTCTCCGATTTGTAAGTTACAAGATACTAACCACAAAGGTCTTAAATCCAGAATCATTTCCCTATGCGGAGGGGATACATGGAGTGAAATCATTTTACTCGAGAAATTTAGGGTGAAGATAGCAAGAAGAGGTGCAGAAAATCTCGCAATTGAGGTCTTCTACTATCAACATTCAAAATAGGCCTGACGATGGATCCCTATTCAGATTTGAAATGTTGATGGAAAAATGTCTTTTACTGTGTGTTATCCGATTTTTATGTTACAAGATATTAACCATAGACGTCTTAAATCCAGAATCATTAACCTATGCGGAGGGGATACATGGAGTGAAATCATTTTACTCGAAAAATTTACTGTGAAGATACCAAGAAGAGATGTAGAAAATCTCGCAATTGAGCTTTTCTACTATAAACATTCAAAATAGTCCTGATGATGGATCCCTCTTGGGATTTGAAACATTGACGGAAAAATGGATTTTACTGTGGGTTCTCGGATTCCTAAGTTACAAGATATTAACCACAAAGGTCTTAACTCCAGAATCATTTCCCTATGTGGAGGAGATACATGGAGTGAAATCATTTTACTCGAAAATTTTAGGGTGAAGATAGCAAGAAGAGTTGCAAAAAATAACGCAATTGAGCTCTTCTGTGATCAACATTCAAAAAACTCCTGATGATGGATCCGTGTTGGGATTTGAAAGATTGACGGAAAAATGGTTTTTACTGTGGGTTCTATGATTTCTAAGTTACAAGATATGAACCACAGAGGTCTTAAATCAAGAATCATTTCCCTACGCGGAGGGGATACATGGATTGAAATCATTTTACTCGAGAAATTTAGGGTGAAGATAGCAAGAAGACGTGCATAAAATCTCGCAATTGAGTTCTTCTACTATCAACATTCATAATAGTTGTGATTATGGATCCCTATTCGGATTTGAAATGTTGATGGAAAAATGTCTTTTATTGTGTGTTCTCTGATTTTTATGTTACAAGATATTAACCACATAGGTCTTAAATCTAGAATCATTTACGTATGCGGAGGGGATACATGGAATGAAATCATTTTACTCAAAAAATTTACGGTGAAGATACCAAGAAGAGCTATAGAAAATCTCGCAACTGAGCTCTTCTACTATCAACATTCAAAATAGTCCTGATGATGGATCCCTGTTGGGATTTGAAACGTTGATGGAAAAATGGTTTTTACTGTGGGTTCTCCGATTTCTAAGTTACAAGATATTAACCACAGAGGTATTAAATCCATAATCATTTCCCTATGCAAAGGGGGTACATGGAGTGAAATCCTTTTACTAAAAAAATTTATGGTGAAGATAGGAAGAAGAGGTCTTCGATTTCTAAGTTACAAGATATTAACCACAGAGGTCTTAAATCAATAATCTTTTCACTATTCGGAGGGGATACATGGAGTGAAATCATCTTACTCCAAAAATTTAGGGTGAAGATAGCAAGAAGAGATGCAGAAAATCTCACAATTGAGCTCTTCTACTATCAACATTCAGAATAGTCCCGATGATGGATCCCTGTTGGGATTTGAAACATTAATGGAAAAATGGTTTTTACTGTGGGTTCTCTGATTTCTAAGTTACAAGATATTAACCATAGAAGTCTTAAATCCAAAATCATTTCCCTATGCAGAGGGGATAAATGGATTGAAATCATTTTACTCGAAAAATTTAGGGTGAAGACAGCAAGAAGAGGTGCAGAAAATCTCGCAATTGAGCTCTTCTACTATCAACATTCAAAATAGTCCTGATGATGGATCCCTGTTTGGATTTGAAACTTTGATGGAAAAATGTCTTTTACTGTGTGTTCTCTGATTTTTATGTTACAATATATTAACCACAGAGGTCTTAAATACATAATCATTTCCCTATGCGGAGGGGATTCAAGGGGTGAAATCATTTTACTGGAAAAAGTTATGGTGGAGATAGCAGGAAGAGCCGCAGAAAATCTCACAATTGAGCTCTTCTACTATCAACATTCAAAATAGTCCTAATGATGGATCCCTGTTGGGATTTGAAACGTTGACAGAAAAATGGTTTTTACTGTGGGTTCTCTGATTTCTAAGTTACAAGATATTAACCACAGAGGTCTTAAATCCAGAATCATTTCCCTATGCAGAGTGGATACATGGAGTGAAAGCATTTTACTCGAAAATTATATGGTGAAGATAGCAAGAAAAGATGTAGAAAATATTGCAATTGAGCTCTTCTACTATCAGCATTCAAAATAGTCCCGATGTTGATGCCTGATGGGATTTGAAACGTTGACGGAAAAATGGTTTTTACTGTGGGTTCTCCGATTTCTAAGCTAGAAGATATTAACCACAGAGGTCTTAAATCCAAAATCGTTTCAGTATGCGGAGGTGATACATGTAGTGAAATCATTGTACTCGAAAAATTTAGGGTGAGGATAGCAAGAAGATGTGCAGAAAATCTCGCAATTGAGCTCTTCTACTATCAACATTCAAAATAGTCCTGATGATGGATCCCTATTTGGATTTGAAACGTTGACGGAAAAATGGTTTTTACTATGGGTTCTCCAATTTCTTAGTTACAAGATATTAACCACAGAGGTCTTAAATCCAGAATCGTTTCCCTTAGCGGAGGGGATTCATGGAGTGAAATCATTTTACTCGAAAAAATTAGGTTTTATGATAGCAAGAAGAGCTGCAGAAAACCTTGCAATTGAGCTCTTCTATTATCAACATTCGAAATAGTATTGATGATGCATCCCTGTTGGGATTTGAGACATTGACGGAAAAAAGGCTTTTACTTTGGGTTCTCGGATTTCTGAGTTAAAATATATTAACCACAGAGGTCTTAAATCTAGAATCATTTCCCTATGCGGAGGGGATACACGGAGTGAAATCATTTTACTCGAAAAATTTAGGGTGAGGATAGCAAGAAGAGCTGCAAAAAATCTCGCAATTGAGCTCTTCTACTATCAACATTCATAATAGTCCTGATGATTGATCCCTGTTGGGATTTGAAACGTTGACGGAAAAATGGTTTTTTCATTGGATTCTCTGATTTCTAAGTTACAAGATATTAACCATAGAGGTCTTAAATCTAGAGTCATTTCCCTTTGCGGAGCGGACACATGGATTGAAATCATTTTACTCGAAGAATTTAGGGTAAAGATAGTAAGAAGAGGTGCAGAAAAAATTGCAATTTAGCTCTTCTACTATCAACATTCAAAATAGTCCTGATGATGGATCCCTATTGGAATTTGAAACGTTGACGGAAAAATGATTTTAACTGTGGGTTCTCTGATTTATAAGTTACAAGATATTAACCACAAAGGTCTAAATCCAGGGTCATTTCCCTATGCGGAGGGGATACATGGACTGAAATCATTTTACTCAAAAAATTTAGGGTGAAGATAGCAAGAAGATGTGCAAAAAATGTCACAATTGAGCTCTCCTACTATAAACATTCAAAATAGTCCTGATGATGGATCCCTCTTGGGATTTGAAATGTTGACAGAAAAATGGTTTTACAGTGGGTTCTCTGATTTCTAGGTTACAAGATATTAACCACAAAGGTCTTAAATCCAGAATCATTTCACTATGCAAAGGTGATGCATGGAGTGAAATCATTTTAGGGTGAAGATAGCAAGAATTGCTGCAGAAAATCTCGCAATTGAGCTCTTCTACTATGAACATTCAAAATTGTCCTGATGATGGATCCCTATTGGGATTTGAAACGGTGAACACAGAGGTCCTAAATCTAGAATCATTTCCCCTATGCAGAGGCGATACATGGAGTGAAATCATTTTACTCGAAAAATTTAGGGTGAGGATAGCAAGAAGAGCTGCAAAAATCTTGTAATTGAGCTCTTGTAATTGGGTTCTCCGATTTCTTAGTTACAAGATATTAACCATAGAGGTCTTAAATCCAGAATCATTTCCCTATGTAGAGGGGATACATGGAACGAAATCATTTTACTCGAAAAATTTAGGGTGAAGATAGCAAGAAGATCTACAAAAAATCTCACAATTGAGCTCTTATACTATAAACATTCAAAATAGACCTGATGATGTATACCTGTTGGGATTTGGAACATTGACAGAAAAATTGTTTTTATTGTGGTTTCTCCAATTTCTAAGTTAGAAGATATTAACCACATAGGTCTTAAATCCAAAATCATTTTCCTATGCGGAGGGGACACATGGAGTGAAATCATTTTACTTGAAAAAATTAGGGTGAAGATAGCAAGAAGAGCTACAAAAAATCTCGCAATTGATATCTTCTACTATCAACATTCAAAATAGTCTTGATGATGGATCCCTGTTGGGATTTGAAACATTGACGAAAAAATGGCTTCTACATTGGTTTCTCAGATTTCTATGTTACAATATATTAACCACAGAGGTCTTAAATCTAGAATCATTTCCCTATGTGGAGGGGCTACACGGAGTGAAATCATTTTACTCGAAACATTTAGGGTGAGGATAGGAAGAAAAGTTGCAGAAAATTTCGCATTTGACCTCTTCTATAATCAACATTCATAATAGTCCTGATGATGGATCCCTGTTGGGATTTGAAACGTTGACAGAAAAATGGTTTTAACAGTGGGTTCTCTGATTTCTAAGTTACAAGATATTAACCACAAAGGTCTTAAATCCAAAATCATTTCCCTATGCGGAGGCGATACATGGAGTGAAATCATTTCGCTCAAAAAATTTAGGATGAACATAGCAAGAAGAGCTATAGAAAATCTTGTAGTTGAGCTCTTCTACTATCAACATGCAAAATAGTCCTGATGATGGATCCCTGTTGGGATTTGAAACGTTGACGGAAAAATGGTTTTTGCTGTGGGTTCTCTGATTTCTAAGTTACAAGATATTAACCACAAAGGTCCTTAATCCAGAATTATTTCCCTATGTGGAGGGGATACACAGAGTGAAATCATTTTACTCGAAAAATTTAGGGTGAAGATAGCAAGAAGAGATGTAGAAAATCTCGCAATTGAGCTCTTCTACCATCAACATTCAAAATAGTCCTAATGATGGATCCCTGTTGGGATTTGAAACGTTGACGGAAACATGGTTTTTACTCTGGGTTCTCCAATTTCTAAGTTACAAGATATTAATGTCAGAGGTCTTAAATCTAGAATCATTACCCTATGAGGAGTGGATACATGGGGTGAAATCATTTTACTCGAAAAATTTAGCTTAAAGATAGAAAGAAGAGGTGCAGAAAATCTCGCAATTGAGCTCTTCTATTATCAACATTCAAAATAGTCCTGATGATCAATCCCTGTTGGGATGTGAAACGTTGACGGAAAAATGGTTTTTACTGTGGGTTCTCCGATTTATAGGTTACAAGATATTAGCCACAGAGATCTTAAATCTAGAATCATTTCCCTATGCGGAGGGGATAACAGAGTGAAATCATTTTACTCGAAAAATTTAGGGTGAAGATAGCAAGAAGAGGTGCAAAAAATCTTGCAATGGAGCTCTTCTACTATTTGCATTCATAATAGTCCTGATGATGGATCCCTGTTGGGATTTGAAACGTTGACAGAAAAATGGTTTTTACTGTGGATTCTCTGATTTCTAAGTTACAAGATATTAACCACAGAGGTCTTAAATCCTTAGTCATTTCCCTATGCGGAGGGGGTATACATGGAGTGAAATCATTTTACCCGAAAAATTTAGGGTGAAGATAACAAGAAGAGTTGAAAAAAATCTCGCAATTGAGCTCTTCTATTATCAACATTCAAAATAGTCCTGATGATGGACCCCTGTCGGGATTTGAAACGTTGACGGAAAAATGGTTTTTACTATGGGTTCTCCGATTTCTAAGTTACAAGATATTAACCACAAAGCTCTTAAATCCAGAATCATTTCCCTATGCAGATGGGATTCATGGAGTTAAATTTTACTCGAAAAATTTGGCTCGAAGATAGCAAGAAGAGGTGCAGAAAATGTCGCAGTTGAGCTCTTCTACTATCAACATTCAAAATAGTCCTGATGATGGATACCTGTTGGGATTTGAAACGTTGACAGAAAAATGGCTCTATAGTGCATTCTCCGATTTCTAAGTTACAAGATATTAACCACAAAGGTCTTAAATCTAGAATCATTTCCCTATGCGGAGGGGATACATGGAGTGAAATAATTTTACTCGAAAAATATAAGGTGAGGAGAGCAAGAATAGCTGCAGAAAACCTCGTAATTGAACTCTTCTACTATCAACATTCAAAATAGTCCTCATGATGGATCCCTGTTGGGATTTGAAACTTTAACGGGAAAATGGGTTTTACTGTGGGTTCTCTGATTTCTAAATTACAAGATATTAACCACAAAGGTCTTAAACCTAGAACCATTTCCCTATGAGGAGGGGATACATGGAGTGAAATCATTTTACTTGAACAAATTTGGTTGAAGGTAGCAAGATGAGCTGCAGAAAATCTCGCAATTGAGCTCTTCTACTATCAATATTCAAAATAGTTCTGATGATGGATCCCTGTTGGGATTTGAAACGTTGACGGAAAAATGTTTTTTACTATGGATTCCCGGATTTATACGTTACAAGATATTAACCACAGAGGTCTTAAATCCAGAATCGTTTCCCTATGCGGAGGGGATACACTAAGGGAAATCATTTACTTGAAAAATTTAGGGTGAGGATAGCAGAAAGAGCTGCAGAAAATCTCGCAATTGACCTCTTCTACTATCAACATTCATAATAGCCCTGTTGATGGATCCCTGTTGGGATTTGAAACATTGACAAAAAAATGGTTTTTACAATGGATTCTATGATTTCTAAGTTACAAGATATAAACACAGAGGTCTTAAATCCAGAATCATTTCGCTATGCGGAGGGGATACATTGAGTGAAGTCATTTTACTTGAAATATTTGGGGTGTAGATGGCAAGAAGAGGTGCAGAAGGTCTCGCAATTCAGCTCTTCTACTATCAACATTCAAAATAGTCTTCATGACGGATCCCTATTGGGATTTGAAACGTTGAAGGAAAAATGGTTTTTACTGTGGGTTCTATGAATTCTAAGTTACAAGACATTGACCACAGAGGTCTTAAATCTAGAACCATTTCCATATGCGGAGGGGATACGTGGAGTGAAATCATTTTACTTTAAGAAATTGTGTTGAAGATAGCAAGATGAGCTACAAAAAATCTCGCAATTGAGGTCTTCTACTATCAATATTTAAAATAGTCCTGATGATGGATCCCTGTTGAGATTTGAAAGTTGACGGAAAAATGGTTTTTACTGTAGATTCTCGGATTTATAAGTTACAAGATATTAACCACAGAGGTCTTAAATCAAGAATCGTTTCCCTGTGCAGGGGGATACATGGAGTGAAATCATTTTACTTGAAAAATTTAGGGTGAGGATAGCAGGAAAGAGCTGCAGAAAATCTCGCATTTGAGCTCTTCTACTATCGACATTCACAATAGTCCTGTTGATGCATCCTGTTGAGATTTGAAACGTCGACAAAAAAGTGGTTTTTACTATGGATTCTTTGATTTCTAAGTTACAAGATATTAACCACAGAGGTCTTAAATCCAGAATCCTTTCTCTATGCGGAGGGGATACATGGAGTGAAATCATTTTACTCAAAAAATTTAGGGTGAAGATAGCAAGAAGAGCTGCAGAAAATCTCGCAATTGAGCTCTTCTACTATCAACATTCAAAAAAGTCCTGATGATGGATCCCTTTTGGGATTTGAAATGTTGTCAGAAAAATTGTCTTTACTGTGGGTTCTCCGATTTCTAAGTTTCAAGATATTAACCAGAGAGGTCTTAAATCAAGAATCATTACCCTATGCGGAGTGGATAAATGGGGTGAAATCATTTTACTCGAAAAATTTACGGTGAAGATAGCAAGAAGAGGTGCAGAAAGTCTCACAATTGAGCTCTTCTACTATCAACATTCAAAATAGTCCTGATGATGGATCCCTGTTGGGATTTGAACCATTGACGGAAATGGTTTTTACTGTGGGTTCTCTGAAATCTAAGTTACAAGATATTAACGACAGAGGTCTTAAATCCATAATCATTACCCTATGTGTAGTGGATACATGGAGTGAAATCATTTTAGTCAAAAAATTTTGGGTGAAGATAGCAAGAAGAGGTGTAGAAAATCTCGCAATTGAGCTCTTCTACTATCATCATTCAAACTAGTCCCGACGATGGATCGATGTTGGGATTTGAAACGTTGATGGAAAAATGGGTTTTACTGTGGGTTCTTTGATTTTTAAGTTACAAGATATTAACCACAGAGGTCTTAAACCTAGAACCATTTCCCTATGCGGAGGGGATACGTGGAGTGAAATCATTTTACTTGAAGAAATTAGGTTGAAGATAGTAAGATGAGCTGCAGAAAATCTCGCAATTGAGCTCTTCTACTATCAATATTCAAAATAGTCCTGATGATGGATCCCTGTTGGGACTTGAAATGTTGACGGAAAAATGGTTTTTACTGTGGATTCTAGGATTTATAGCTTACAAGATATTAACCACAGAGGTATTAAATCCAGAATCGTTTCCCAATGCTGAGGGGATACACAGAGTGAAATCATTTTACTTTAGAAATTTAGTGTGAGGATAGCAGGAAGAGCTGTAGAAAGTCTCGCAATTGAGCTCTTCTACTATCGACATTAATAATAGTCCTATTGATGGACCCCTGTTGGGATTTGAAACGTCGACAAAAAAATGGTTTTTACTAGGGATTCTCTGATCTAAGTTACAAGATATTAGCCACAGAGGTCTTAAATCCAGAATCATTTAGCTATGCGGAGGGATACATGGAGTGAAATCATTTTACTCGAAACATTTAGGGTGAAGATGGCAAGAAGAGGTGCAGAAAATCTCGCAATTGAGCTCTTCTACTATCAATATTCAAAATAGTCCTGATGATGGATCCCTGTTGGGATTTGAAACGTTGACGGAAAAATGGTTTTTACTGTGGATTCTCGGATTTATAAGTTACAAGATATTAACCACAGAGGTTTTAAATCCAGAATCGTTTCCCTATGCGGACGGGATACACTGAGTGAAATCATCTTACTTCAAAAATTTAGGGTGAGGATAGCAGGAAGAGCTGCAGAAAATCTCGCAATTGATCTCTTCTACTATCGACATTCATAACAATCCTGTTGATGGATCCCTGTTGGGATTTGAAACGTCGACAAAAAAATGGTTTTTACTATGGATTCTATAATTTCTAAGTTACAAGATATTAACCACAGAGGTCTTAAATCCAGAATCATTTCGCTATGCGGAGGGGATACATGGAGTGGAATCATTTTACTCGAAAAATTTAGGCTGAAGATGGCAAGAAGAGCTGCAGAAAATCTCACAATTGAGCTCTTCTACTATCAACATTCAAAATAGTCTTGATGATGGATCCCTGTTGGGATTTGAAACGTTGAAGGAAAAATGGTTTTTACTGTGGGTTCTCCGATTTCAAATTTACAAGATATTTACCACAGGGGTCTTAAATCCAAAATCCTTTCCCTATGTGGAGGGGATACATGGAGTGAAATCATTTTACTCAAAAAATTTAGGTGAAGATAGCGAAAAGAGGTCTAGAAAGACTCGCAATTGAGCTCTTCTACTATCAACATTCAAAATAGTCCTGATGATGGATCCCTGTTGGGATTTGAAACATTGACGGAAAAATGGTGTTTAGTGTGGGTTCTGCGAAATCTAAGTTACAAGATATTAACAACAGAGGTCTTAAATCCATAATCATTACCCTATGTAGAGTGGATACATGGAGGGAAATCATTTTACTCAAAAAATTTAGGGTGAAGATAGCAAGAAGAGGTGTAGAAAATCTCGCAATTGAGATCTTCTACTATCAGCATTCAAAATAGTCCTGATGATGGATCCCTGTTGGGATTTGTAACATTGATGGAAAATTGGTTTTGTACTGTGGGTTCTCCGATTTCTAAGTTACAAGATATTAACCACAGAGGTATTAAATCCAGAATCATTTCCCTATGTGGAGCCGATACATGGAGTGAAATCATTTTACTCGAAAAATTTATGGTGAAGATAGCAAGAAGAGCTGCAAAAAATCTCTCAATTGAGCTCTTCTACTATCAACATGCCTAAAATTCAAGACTTCTCAATATGAGGCCTCGCCTAGCATTCAATCCTTCTTTTTACTCTTCGATGCCCCTGGCACAACACAACCTGGCTTATTGAGTTGAGTTCTTCTGGCCTTTGGCGTCACGCAAATGGCCTTTCAGAGGTTTGACCCACCGAACGATTCTGCCCTATGGAGCTAGCCAGCCGTATCAAGCTACCATCCCGCATCACGCCCGCATTCCCATTCCGCCCGCTTTATCCCCCTTCTATTGCTTCCCTGCTTCCCTCCCATACCCGCCTTCTCGCTTTCGTGCATCCCACGCCATTCCAACCGCATTCGTGCATCCCCGCATTCTACCCATTCTGCCCACTACTGCCTACACCTCGCCCCATTATGATGATAGCCACCGCTTATGAGGAAGGATGGCTCACCTGACTTAGGAAGGTTAGGAAGGATGGGTAGAATGCGGGGCAATGCAGCGTGCGTGCAACTGTACTTTACCATTGTGAAATCTCTGTTGGAATAAGTAAAAATAACGTAGATAATATAATTCGCTAAGTGGTGGGTATACGCGTGGCTATGGGGCAAATATGTGTATCGTGTAAGCATAAAGTGTATCTTTGTATTGTCGCGCTATTGCATGTAGTGTGATCGCGAGTATTGAGATATCATTGTTAACGTGGGGCATATGCGGGGGCTTTATGCGGTCGGCTATATAACAACCGGGGGAGGCTAAAGGAATTACCAATCATCTATATGAACTAGGGTAGTCTATGTGGAGAACCAATCGTGTCTCTCTGAACCAGGGTAGTTGGCAGGTGCGTATTTAACATAAAGCGGGAATGGGTGAACTGGAATAACAACAATAAAAGAAAGAACAACATGGGTGAACGAAACATGGGAAAGCGGTTTGAATGGGAAGCGGGAATGATGAAATTGTCACCTACCTACTATCTATCTACCTACCTGCATGCTGGGGAGAAATACTTTTTATTTGCTACCGGCCATAGAGTCCCTCAATCCTGGGGATAATGTCCTCCCGTGAATGTAACCTCTCTCTCTATATTGTTTCATCTCTGTGCCGCTCAATTGAAGCCTATTGAAGACTGCCTGATGATCTTCCGTATGTGGTCCCTAATTTTCAATGGGGAAGGGGGGTCTTTCTTTCTTTTATCTCGGCATGGTAAATACGAGTACTCCCGGCAAGTACTAGTGGCTCTAAGCAAATAAGGCGATGTATGGAGGCTATGACTGGCATATTGATCTCCCTGGGATTTTGTACCGGCCATTTAGATTACAACCCTAATTAAGTACCATCCTTATATAGTAACCAGCATGAAGTAACCGGCATAGAAATCATAAAGATATATACCAATACCGGAAAAGAGTAACAAGCATTGGCACCTTAAATGTACTATTTCATTGGCAGACTTACATTGACCGGCGGATATGGGCTTTGGGCTCTTGTCAATGATCTAGGGAATGAGTTTCTTCAATGGGGATAAGATCTCCTCCTATGGGCTTACAGGTACTTACTGACTGATTTCCTATTGGCATACATAAATTGACCTTGCTTGCGGGAATGATGTTCATTTTCTCAGCTCTAATAGGCCGTGAGTAGTGGGTAAGGAGGGTAGGTTTTTGTTTTCACGCTTGTCTGGTTGGTTCCATTAAGGCTTTACTCCATGAGACCAGGGACTACTGAATGTTGATAAACCACCTCCTCACCTTTACCTTTTTCCGCCAGCAAGTACAACACCGGTTGAGCGTTATCAACTGTAGATCCTCTGTGCCCTAGATGTGTGGTTAGGCTGTCCATGCGGTACCAGTTTTGTGAACGGAAGAAGTTGGTTTATACATGACCAACAGTTCTCTGCTGTGCTGCCCAGCAGGAAAGTACGTGTTCGTGCCAAGTTATCTTGTTTAGAGGGGATGGGAATAAGCCAATGGGACTAATCTATCTGGGGTTTACTACTCTACTACTAAGCTCACGTATTGGAGATGGGGCAATCCAACAACATATACTATATCCAATAGCGTAGAAAAGATGGATCATTTCTTCTTTGCCACTGCATCCAGGTTTTATACTGGTAGGAGACCGCAGGCCGCCTTAGAAAGGTTCCAAATAGGTGCACCAAACAACTTCTATCAGCATTACAAGGTGCATCTGAAGTTGAGTTGGATGTGTCCCTAGCGAAGGAAAGGGTGTGTCCATGCCTCTCATTTATTGCCTTGAGTCCTAATCATTAGTAGTGTGAGGTGGAACCAACCTTACAACTTCTCCATGCATGCATTCGTGCAACAAACAATCTGTTTAGTGTGTCCGTCCTAGTGTCCCAAAAGAAATGAGAGAATAACTAAAACTATCAACCTGTGACTCTATCACTCTCACAACCTAGTTTCCTTCCAGCTTCTCCCTACCTGCTGCTTCCTGAGATTTCACTTCTTCCTTCCGGACTCGCGCATAGAGAAGTTTCACTTGTCCATTAACAAATTATTGAAACTAGTTATAATGAGTGAGCTGTAGTGCAAGTTGTTCTAACTAATTAGCAATAGTTAAACTGATTTGATTGATTCACTTGAACAAAGCCGGCCAACTACTCGCTGCTTCTGCTTGCTGCTCTCCCTTGCTTGCTTTCCTGGCGTCGTGGTTCTCCCTCCTCCTCTCTGCTGCTCCTACCTATCCTCTCTGGCGAGTGTCATAAAAAAAGTAAGAAAGTAGAGTCCCTACATAGTATACCATAGTATACATAGTCTCCCAATTTTTGAGTAGTTATAAAAGTTCCTCCGTTAGTGTAAGTTCCGATTATTTCAATTAGTAGGATTAGTTTCATTAGTAGTGAGAAAGGCTCCTTCCTTTGCAATAGCAATAGGCTCCGACACAATTCATTAAACAAACAAAGGCTAGTCATCAAAGTAGAGTCTCTTCTATCTAGTGCACTAGTTCTAAGTAAATAAGTGCCTTAATTGGCATTCTGACTAAAGAATCGAATCCATTTTAGTTCCCCGATATAGCTAATCCAAACCCCCTAAAAAGAGGTTTCATTGAGCAACAACACCAAATTGGAAGAAGTTGTCATTTTGAAAAAGAAATATCATTTCAGCTATTGGCAAAGTTCACTACAGCTAATTAGAACTAGTTGGACTGAAGTTGAACTATTGGGTGGGATGTGTAAAGTTGTTGAACTACTACTAGTGGGACTAGTTTGACAGTCAGGCTTCATGGTAGCAGCGAACAAAATAGTCGTTCATTGTTATAACTACAGAGCTTTATAACTCCATTGCAACTATCTATTTCACTACAGCTTATTAACTACTGCTAATTAGAACTAAGATTTCACTACTTGCAACAATCGAGACTCAACAAAGTTTTGAACAACTGAACTACAACTTTATGTACTAGGAACATCATGAATAGAAGAATGAGGTGTTACTCAATGGGGAAAAGTCTCATATTTAGAGATTGAAACTTGAGATATTTTAATTATTCCAACCATTGGATTAAGGCCTTAGAAACTGCCTGAAGTCCATACTCGTAAGCTCTACTAGTTATTAGTGCATGGAAAAAGGCAGAGAGCTAGCAGTGTCCAGTATACCCACTCTACCTTTCAGTGAAAGGATAATGGGTAAAGTGGTAATGTAACAGCATGAACAGCATGAATTTATCCCAGTGTCGGCTAGTGTAGTGGCAGCTCACACACAGTTTCATGTCTCGTCTATGCGGCAGGTTCCTTGTTCCCGGATATTGATCGGTACCTCTCCATTTCAAGGGGTCAAGCGATAGCGATCTGTGAGCCTTTTGAAACCCAGTGCTCAAACCATTATGGGGGGAAGTATCTATCCAACCAAGCTCCTTCCTTCAAGGTTCAGAGCGTCTGTCCTGTTTAAGCGTATTGATTGCAAGGGGAACTAAGTAGCGGAAACACAATCAAGCAAGCAATATGATAAAAGCCAAGCTCAAGCAAGGTGCGAAGCCACTTGTTCCCTCCGGGGGACAAGGGGTTTTGCTCATTATTCTTCTTCCCGCAGTAGCGCTCCAAGCTCAAGGGTTCAAGAAGTTGTACCTATCCAACCAAGCAGCATCAGAACCGTATCTGTTCCTTCTGTCTCATAGTGCTGTGGGACCTGGCCTTGACCTAGTATTGTTCCACAAATGCATAAAGGTAGCAGAGTCTTTTGGATCAAATCTTAGATCGATAATGCTGCTTATAATTATGCTTTATTATATAAGTAATTACGCTTTAGCATCTACTGGGATCATAGCTCAAATCATCGAACATAATATCTTATACAAAGAAAGATAAATTAAAAGTATATAAACAACCCTCGACCAGCAACGCCAATAAGTGTTGGACTTATCTTGGCTTTCCTCTTGCTAGAAGGACGGGCGGATATTTGAATCAAGGACTGGACGGATGCTTCAAGTTCAAGGACGGATCCTGCTCCTAAATCCATTCATAACTCCATGAAAGGTGGGTGGTCGAACGCGGGCCTCTCCTAGTTTCGTATGCTACTGCTTCGAACAATAGGGATTAGTTCCTATGCACTATGGTAGGGATTAGTTCCCACAGGTTGAGTGACAGCTTAGGGGTTTAGTTCCAATAGGGTCCGGTTTATCAGGTTGGTTTACCGATTAGTCCCCACAGGCCTTGAAAAGGTTGGTTTACCACCATTGGGGATTAGTCCACTGGGGCTTTTCTCCTCTCCACCTTAGAATTATATGCTCTACCTAGCTTATAAGGGTAAGCTCTACCTAGCTTATAAGGGGAAAGGAACCTTATATAGGGGTAGGGCTCTACTGAGGTGAGGAAGGTACAAAGCTATTCTCCGCAACTTAGCAGGCTATTCTCCACTACCTTAAACCTTTTAAGGGGTTTGGGTCATAGTGTAGGTAGGGTTAGCCGGCGGAGGCTGTAATAAATTTATAAGACTGAAACTAGAAGACTTCCGGGCGTCTAGTTATGGTAGATGAAATAGCTTAAGACTCAGCTTGTTCCCCCTGAGGGTAGACTGACCTGAGTGAAGGGGGAAGGTAAGGTACCGAACTGATAGCGGTGAGACGTTTCCCTCGAAGATTGCCTAGCTTCAAAGGCAGCGTGATAATTGGAAGAAATGGGTCGACTATGGCTGAGCAAAGGATGAGTCTAAATGGCATAATGAATATATGCGGGGTAATTTAGTTAGTCCGAGAAATAACCAGTCAAAGCGGCCATTCCAGTACCCGGGTATAGAGGAAGAAGAGACTAGGTAACCGTAGGCCGGGTAACAAGCAAATGATGCGTAGGAGGGTAGGAAGAGCATAAAAATGGTGTAATGAAGTGATTTCCCAAGGTCCCGGAGGGGCTTGCGCTTCCTAGTGCAAGGATTGTGCACATATATACCTCTTCCTGGACTATATACCCGTCCGTCGGGAGTAGGTAAACCAAGGTCCCGGAGGGGCTTGTGCTTCCTAGTGCAAGGAATAAGTAGCTCCAGAGCTATAGTACGTCGTTAAGATTGGTTCCGGGTATGGGTGAGAAGCGAGTCGATGGGGACATATATAAGTGGGCGGTCAAAGAAGAAGGTTTGTGGAAAGGATGCGACCGATTAAGTTAGATTTGGATTGTGGAAGTGTGGCGAGACTTTATAGGCTTGGCTCAAATAATATCCGGCCGGTAGGTAACTTGAAGTGAAAGAAAGCGTTGAAATGACTTGTTGCTACCCCAAGGATGGGTAGGATCTTAGCTTGCTGGATGAAATAAGGGTTTCCCTTCTGTTCGATGACCCGACCGTAGTTATGGGCATGTGTGTAAATGTTTGAGTAGCTGGGCCCACGTTTATCCCATTGAATATGGATGTAATTCAGTATCTATTGACCAACATCCCCGGTGGCGTTGCGCACTTACCCGAAAAAGATGCGGGTTGGGACGCAATAGATATCTGAGGGAAGCACTCGTTGGGAGCTACTTCATGATACGATATAATGGGTCGTGAAATGATGGATGCAGATTAGTAGATGACGCTTTACTGACTTAATATCATTAACCTTGTTTGCACGGACCCACCCACCTGAAGTAACTCCTCTTCAATAAACATAAATTGGGCCCGTCATCGCTGCCTGGTGAAGAAACCCGTGCACCTTAGACGATTAGGGATTGTAGAAGGTAAACGTGACCCCTATCGTGGGCCACTTGACATCTTACATGGACCCCTTGGATTGGCTTACCATAGTTGACTACCCGTTTCCCGCTAATGAGTACCTGTGCTAAAGAGACTGCCCTTATTTCTTTACAGGTACTAGCATGGGGCCCTCGTACCCGCAAACATGGAAGCAAATGATGAACAGATTTAGAATGTGGATATATATATATATATATATATATATATATTAATATATTAGGTGGCATTATTAGGAGGACTATTATGGTTCAAGAATGAGCATAGTGTAAGGGAGAGAACTCCTGGAAAGATTTCTATGATAAGGGAAGGGCGGGGCAGGATCGTGTTTGAGCGCTGCACCGAAACCTTTGTCCAAAGCGGGTATAGGTCATCTCCAGTAGACGCAGCTATGTCTCTCTTTCTAAACATTTCAGTTCCGAGCATCAATAAAAAGAAATGCCTCACATAAATATTTGTTCGTGCGGGTTCATTCAATATACACACCCCATTACCGAGTCACATCATCTAAATATATAAATATATAGAGGGAGTTATTTCGTTAACAAGTGAAACCTTGGCTGAACCTAACTTAGTTAGGGAAAGAGGGAACCTCAACCTTGTTACCTATTTGTATTGTATCGCCCCATCAGGGAGAGGCGTTCACAATGTCTCTTTTTTACATAAACATAGGGTCAACCTTTACCAACCCAAAAAATGACAATGAACATGAGCACTCTATATATTACCTCACCTTTAGCACTCACCTTAGCGACCAAAGCACAGAGCGAGAGGAAGCCCATCCACACCGCTACCACCCGAACCAATATTTTGTTCGGAGCTATGAAACCATGAATCCATGGCCTTCCCAGTGATCAATAGAGCCTACCAGACAAGCTACTACCCCTTCCCTCATAGACTTATATTACATATGTAATCTAGTTCATGATTCGAACATGTTTAATGAATGGATTGACTGGGGGGAGAGCATATTTGATCTTGGGTTTCGAGAGCTTGACTTATTTCTTTGCATCCTTTTCACTTACTTGAAAACTATATGATAGCGTGTGCCATTGAGTGATACCAAAAAACCTAACAAACCCTTCTCACTCTAGAAGCATCATGGAGTTATCCCTAACTCATTACCCCCTTTGATTAGAAGTTCCAGATTTAGGGTTGATTAGCCAATAGGGTTAGGGTTTCCCTTTCACTTAGATCCTTTCATTTCTGGATGCCTTGGGGTACATTGGATTCTTGTTGGGACATCGCCCCTTGGGATGGATTGAGGGATTTGTTCTAGTTGTCCCAAGAGGCTGGCCTTTCCCTTTAGCTTTGATCGTTTTCACTACCGGATGGAGGATTCTCTAGTTAGTTTCCCGGAGAATAGTGTAGGGGAGCCTTTACAGCGGGCTTGATAATTGACTCTTATTACTTATATGATATGACGACACTTCTTGTGAGTGTGAGCTTTCTTTTCCACGAATTACCGTACAACCCAACCAAGTCAGGCAAGTCAGGAAGGAGAAGGACAAGTGCTTCATTCACGAACTTCTATTTTAGGACATTGAGTGAGTGCTTGTTGCCCAACCTATTAATTGGATGAAGCCAGCCCAGCCAGGGACACGAAAGTTGCAGTTAGATATGGCAGGCATAACCCATTTTTGACCTACTCTTTACCTACCAGAAATAGATCTTTAGAAACCCTAGATCATGAGGTGCTTTGGAGGGAGGGAATGCTAGAAGACCTTAGAGTAGAAGCAAGTACCGGGTAGACGGGATGGATTGAGAAGGAATAACCTTCAAGGCAGGCTTTAGCTACTTGCCTAATGACAAATTACCTTTACCAACCCAGTTGAGGTGAGGATTATATCCATGACCCATGCCAACCACGGGTTTAATATAGATATAATCACATCTCAGAACGTTTCTTTGGATCGACCGGAACCGCTTCTTGGGCAACCAGAATCTTCAGAATTGACTTGAAAAACTATTTACCCACTGGAAGAACTAAACCTAGTAGCGATGGCGGCCTTTAGTCGAGAGTTCGGCAAGCTCACCCTAGATCACTCACTTAGTTCATCTTAGGGAGGTACCAACCTTTCGATCGGGCTTTTTATAATAGAACCTCTTTTTTATGGGATTTAGCATTATTATTATTAAATATATAATACGAACACTTAGTTGACCCTTTTTTACCTTGTTGCATTGCACGACCCAACTGAGCAAGGATCAGAAGTAAGTGCTTTATCCACGAACTTACCACTTTGTTACCTTTTTCTTTATGTATTATGGATTTGACATTCCACAAATACTCTTAGTAGCTTACTTTACTCCCCCTGCATTACAACATGCCGGGACGGAGGAAGCCAGATGGATCGATGGCTTGGCTGGAAGGCTTTATGTTTTGGATGGGACATCAGACAGAGAGCAGAGTTTGGATGGATGGATGGGTGGGAGGGGAGGGCTAGCATTCAATACTATTCCCTTCAGATACGGCGGGTGGACGTGATGACCCGATGATGGATTGGGTTGGCCGTTGATCCATATCTGATATGCTTTCTGTTCGATTGCCCAATGATCCGAAAGGTTGGGAAGTTGAACAGAAAAGGTTGAATGCTTGTACGAAGAATATCCAAATATATCATTATATATGTCATTATGCATTTCATATGGTTCGGGTCTGCTTAAGGCTGGGGGGCTGGGTGAAGGCTTCTCTTGCTGGCTTCTGGCTGGGCTCTGGCTTCATCTAGAGCCTTTCCTTTTAGGACCTGCTACCCACCTGCATAGTTACCCACCTTAATAACTAGACCTAGGATCCCCATACAACTTGAGTACCCTGAAACTACTTGAAAATAGTCCTAATAATGGATCCCTGTTGGGATTTGAAATGTTGACAAAAAAATGGTTTTTATTGTGGGTTATCCGATTTCTAAGTTACAAGATATTAACCACAAAGGTCTTAAATCAAGAATCATTTCCCTATGCGGAGGGGATACATGGAGTGAAATAATCTTACTCGAAAAATTTAGGGTAACGATAGCATGAAGAGGTGCAGAAAAACTCGTAATTGAGCACTTCTACTATCAACATTCAAAATAGTCCTGATGATGGATCCCTGTTGGGATTTGAAACGTTGATGGAAAAATGGTTTTTATTGTGGGTTCTCCAATCTCATAGTTACAAGATATTAACCACATACGTCTTAAATCCAGAATCATTTCCCTTAGTGGAGGGGATACATGGAGTGAAATCATTTTACTCGAAAAAATTAGCGTGAGGATAGCAAGAAGAGCTGCAGAAAATCTTGCAATTGAGCTCTTCTACTATCAACATTCAAAATAGTCCTCATGATGGATCGTTGTTGGGATTTGAAATGTTTATGGCAAAAAGGCTTTTACTATGGGTTCTCTGATTTCTAAGTTACAAGATATTAACCACAAAGGTCTTAAATCCAGAATCATTTCCCTATGCAGAGGGGATACATGGAGTGAAATCATTTTACTTGAAAAAATTATGGTGAATATGGAAAGAAGAGCTGCAGAAAATCTCACAATTGAGCTCTTCTACTATCAACACTCAAAATTGTCCTGATGATGGATCCCTGTTTGGATTTGAAACGTTTACGGAAAAATGGTTTTTACTGTGGATTCTTAGATTTCTAGGTTACAAGATATTAACAATAGAGGTCTTAAATCCAGAATCGTTTCCCTATGCGGAGAGGATACATGGAGTGAAATCATTTTACTCAAAAAATTTAGGGTGAATATGGCAAGAAGAGGTGCAGAAAATGTCACAGCTGAGCTCTTCTACTATCAACATTCAAAATAGTCTTGATGATGGATCCCTGTTGGGATTTGAAACGTTGAAGTAAAAATGGTTTTTACTGCTGGTTCTCCGATTTCAAAGTTACAAGATTTTAACCGCAGGGGTCTTAAATCCAAAACTATTTCCCTATGTTGAGGGGATACATGGAGTGAAATCATTTTACTCAAAAAATTTAGGGTGAAGTTAGCAAGAAGAGCTACAGAAAATCTTGCAATTGAGCTCTTCTACTATCAACATTCAAAATAGTCCTGATGATGGATCTCTGTTGGGATTTGAAACATTGACGGAAAAATTTCTTTTACTCTGGATTCTCTGATTTCTAAGTTACAAGATATTAACCACAGAGGTCTTAAATGCAGAATCATTTCCCTATGTGGAGGGGACACATGGATTTAAATCATTTTACTCGAAAAATTTAGGGTGAAGATAGTAAGAAGAGGTGTAGAAAATCTGGCAATTGAGATCTTCTACTATCATCATTCAAAATAGTCTTGATGATGGATCCCTGTAGGGATTTGAAACGTTGATGGAAAAATAGTTTTTACTGTGGGTTCTCCGATTTCTAGGTTACAAGATATTAGCCACAGAGGTCTTAAATCCAGAGCCATTTCCCTATGCGGAGGGGATACATGGAGTGAAATCATTTTACTCGAAAAATTTAGGGTGAAGATAGCAAGAAGTCATGCAGAAAATGTCGCAATTGAGCTCTTCTACTATCAACATTCAAAATAGTCCTAATGATGGATCCCTGTTGGGATTTGAAATGTTGACAAAAAAATTGTTTTTGCAGTGGGATCTCCGATTTCTAAGTTACAAGATATTAACCACAAAGGTCTTAAATCTAGAATCATTTCACTATGCAGAGGGTATGCATGGAGTGAAATCATTTTACTCGAAAAATTTAGCGTGAAGATAGCAAGAAGAGCTGTAGAAAATCTCCCAATTGAGCTGTTTTACTATCAACATTAAAAATAGTCTTGATGATGAATCCCTATTTGGATTTGAAACATTGATGGAAAATTGGTTTTTAATGTGGATTCTCTGATTTATAAGTTACAAGATATTAACCACAGAGGTATTAAATCAATAATCATTTCCCTATGCGGAGGGGACACATGGATTTAAATCATTTTACTCGAAAAATTTAGGGTGAGGATAGTAAGAAGAGGTGCAGAAAATCTTGCAATTGAGGTCTTCTATTATCATCATTCAAAATAGTCCTAATGATGGATCCCTGTTGGGATTTGAAACATTGATGGAAAAATGGTTTTTACTGTGGGTTCTCCTATTTCTAGGTTACAAGATATTAACCACAAAGGTCTTAAATCTAGAGCCATTTCCCTATGCGGAGGGGATACATGGAGTGAAATCATTTTACTCGAAAAATTTAGGGTGAAGATAGCAAGAAGACGTGGAGAAAATATCGCAATTGAGCTCTTCTACTATCAACATTCAAAATAGTCCTAATGATGGATCCCTGTTGGTATTTGAAATGTTGACAGGAAAATTGTTTTTACAGTGAGATCTTCGATTTCTAAATTACATGATGTTAAGCAGAAAGTTCTTCAATCTAGAATCATTTCACTATGCAGAGGGTATGCATGGAGTGAAATCATTTTACTTGAAAAATTTAGGGTGAAGATAACAAGAAGAGCTGCAGAAAATCTACCGATTGAGCTCTTTTACTATCAACATTAAAAATAGTCTTGATGATGAATCCCTCTTGGGATTTCAAACATTGATGGAAAAATGGTTTTTACTGTGGGTTCCCTGATTTCTATGTTACAAGATATTAACCACAGAGGTCTTAAATCCAGAATCATTTCCCTATGCGGAGGCAATACATGGAGTGAAATCCTTTTGCTCGAAGAATTTAGGGTGAACAAAGCAAGAATAGCTGCAGAAAATCTCGCAATTGAGCTCTTGTACTATCAACATTCAAAATAGTCCTAATGATGGATCACTGTTGGGATTTGAAACATTCACGGGAAAGTTGTTTTTACTGCGGGTTCACCGATTTCTAGGTTACAAGATATTAACCACAGAGGTCTTAAATCGAGAATCATTTCCCTATGCAGAGGGGATACATGGAATGAAATCATTTTACTCGAAAAATTTAGGGTGAAGATAGCAAGAAGAGATGCAAAAAATCTCACAATTGAGCTCTTCTACTATCAACATTGAAAATTGTCTTGATGATGGATCCCTGTTGGGATTTGAAATGTTGACAGAAAAATGGTTTTTACTGTGGGTTCTCCAATTTCTAAGTTACAAGATATTAACCACAGAGGTCTTAAATCAAGAATTATTTCCCTATGCGGAGGGGATACATGGAGTGAAATCATTTTACACGAAAAATTTAGGGTAACGATAGCATGAAGAGGTGCAGAAAAACTCGCAATTGAGCTCTTCTAATATCAACATTCAAAATAGTCCTGATGATGGATCCCTGTTGGGATTTGAAATGTTGACGGAAAAATGGCTTTTACTGTGGGTTCTCCGATTTCTTAGTTACAAGATATTAACCACAAACGTCTTAAATCCAGAATCAATTCCCTTAGCGGAGGGGATACATGGAGTGAAATTATTTTACTCGAAAAATTTAGGGTGAAGATAGCAAGAAGAGCTACAGAAAATCTCACAATTGAGCTCTTCTACTATCAACTTTCAAAATAGTCCTGATGATGGATCCCTGTTGGGATTTGAAACGTTGACGGGAAAATGGTTTTTACTGTGGGTTCTCCAATTTCTAAGTTACAAGATATTAACCACAGAGGTATTAAATCTAGAATCATTTCCCTCTTTGGAGGGGATACATGAAGTGAGATCAGTTTACTAAAAAAAATTAGGGTGAAGACAACAAGAAGAGGTGCAGAAAATCTCGCAATTGAGCTCTTCTACTATCAACATTCAAAATAGTCCTAATGATGGATCCCTTTCGGGATTTTAAACAATGATGGAAAAATGGTTTTTACTGTGCTTTCTCCGATTTCTAAGTTACAAGATATTAACCACAAAGGTCTTAATTCAAGAATCATTACCCTATGCGGAGTGGATACATGGGGTGAAATCATTTTACTCGAAAAATTTAGGGTGAAGATAGCAAGAAGAGGTGGAGAAAGTCTCGCAATTGAGCTCTTCTACTATAAACATTCAAAATAGTCCTGATGATGGATCGCTGTGGGTTCTCCGAAATCTAAATTACAAGATATTAACGACAGAGGTCTTAAATCCATAATAATTACCCTATGCGGAGTGGATACATGAAGGGAAATCATTTTACTCAAAACATTTAGGGTGAAGATAGCAAGAATAGGTGTCGAAAATCTCGCAATTGAGCTCTTCTACTATCAGCATTGAAAATAGTCCTGATGATGGATCCCTGTTGGGATTTGTAACGTTGATGGAAAATTGGTTTTGTACTATGGGTTCTATAATTTTTGAGTTACAAGATATTAACCACAAAGGTCTTAAATCCAGAATCATTTCCCTATGCAGACTAGATACATGGAGTGAAATCATTTTACGCAAAAAATATAGGGTAAAGTTAGCAAGAAGAGGTGCAAAAAATCTTGCAATTGAGCTCTTCTACTATCAACATTCAAAATAGTCCCGATGATGGATTCCTGTTGGGACTTGAAACGTTGACAAAAAAATGGTTTTTACTGTGGGTTCTCCGATTTCTAAGTTACAAGATATTAACCACAGAGGTCTTAAATCCAGAATCATTTTCGTATGTAGAGCCGATACATGGAGTGAAATCATTTTACTCGAAAAATTAATGGTGAAGATAGCAAGAAGAGCCGCAGAAAATCTCGCAATTGAGCTCTTCTACTATGAACATTGAAAATATTCTTGATGATGGATCCGTGTTGGGATTTGAAACGTTGACAGAAAAATGGTTTTTACTGTGGGTTCTCCGATTTCTAAGTTACAAGATATTAACCACAGAGGTCTTAAATCAAGAATCATTTCCCTATGCAGAGGGGATACATGGAGTGAAATAATTTTACTCAAAAAATTTAGGGTAACGATAACATGAAGAGGTGCAGAAAAAATCGCAATTGAGCTCTTCTACTATCAACATTCAAAATAGTCCTCATGATGGATCGCTGTTGGGATTTGAAACGTTGACGGAAAAATGGTTTTTACTGTTGGTTCTCTGATTCCTTAGATACAATATATTAACCAAAGACGTCTTAAATCCAGAATCATTTCCCTTAGCAGAGGCAATACGTGCAGTGAAATCATTTTACTCCAAAAAATTAGCGTGAAGATAGCAAGAAGAGCTGCAGAAAATCTTGCAATTGAGCTCTTCTACTATCAACATTCAAAATAGTCCTTATGGTGGATCCCGGTTGCGATTTGAAATGTTTATGGAAAAATGGCTTTTACTATGGGTTCTCTGATTTCTAAGTTACAAGACATTAACCACAAAGGTCTTAAATCCAGAATCATTTTCTTATACGGAGGGGATACATGGAGTGAAATCGTTTTACTTGAGAAAATTATGGTGAATATGGCAAGAAGAGCTGTAGAAAATCTCACAATTGAGCTCTTCTACTATCAACATTCAAAATTTTCATGATGATGGATCCCTGTTATGATTTGAAACGTTTACGGAAAAATGGTTTTAATTGTGGATTCTCGGATTTCTAGGTTACAAGATATTAACCGTAGAGGTCTTAAATCCAGAATCGTTTCGCTATGCGAAGGGGATACATGGAGTGAAATCATTTTACTCGAAAAAATTAGGGTGAATATGGCAAGAAGAGGTGTAGAAAATCTCGCAACTGAGCTCTTCTACTATCAACACTCAAAATAGTCAGATGATGGACCGCTGCTGCGATTTGAAACATTGACGTAAAAATGTTGTCTACTGTGGGTTCTTTGATTTCAAAGTTACAAGATATTAACCACGGGGGTCTTAAATCCAAAACCATTTCCCTATGTGGAGGGGATACATGGAGTGAAATCATTTTACTCCAAAAATTTAGGGTGAAGATAGCAAGAAGAGCTGCAGAAAATCTTGCAATTGAGCTCTTCTACTATCAACATTAAAAATAGTCCTGATGATGGATCCCTGTTGGGATTTGAAACGTTGACAGAAAAATGGTTTTTACTGTGGGTTCTCCGATTTCTAAGTTACAAGATATTAACCACAGAGGTCTTAAATCCAGAATCATTTCCCTATGCAGAGGGGATACATGGAGTGAAATCATTTTAGTCAAAAAATTTAGGGTAACGATAGCATGAAGAGGTGCAGAAAAACTCGCAATTGAGCTCTTCTACTATCAACATTCAAAATAGTCCTCATGATGGATCGCTGTTGGGATTTGAAACGTTGACGGAAAAATGGTTTTTTACTGTTGGTTCTCTGATTCCTTAGATACAATATATTAACCAAAGACATCTTAAATCCATAATCATTTCCCTAGCAGAGGCAATACGTGCAGTGAAATCATTTTACTCCAAAAAATTAGCGTGAAGATAGCAAGAAGAGCTGCAGAAAATCTTGCAATTGAGCTCTTCTACTATCAACATTCAAAATAGTCCTTATGGTGGATCCCGGTTGGGATTTGAAATGTTTATGGAAAAATGGCTTTTACTATGGGTTCTATGATTTCTAAGTTACAAGACATTAACCACAGAGGTCTTAAATCCAGAATCATTTTCTTATACGGAGGGGATACATGGAGTGAAATAATTTTACTTGAGAAAATTATGGTGAATATGGCAAGAAGAGCTGTAGAAAATCTCGCAATTGAGATCTTCTACTATCAACATTCAAAATTTTCATGATGATGGATCCCTGTTAGGATTTGAAACGTTTACAGCAAAATTGTTTTTACTGTGGATTCTCGGATTTCTAGGTTACAAGATATTAACCGTAGAGGTCTTAAATCCAGAATCGTTTCCCTATGCGAAGGGGATACATGGAGTGAAATCATTTTACTCGAAAAAATTAGGGTGAATATGGCAAGAAGAGGTGTAGAAAAATCTCGCAACTGAGCTCTTCTACTATCAACACTCAAAATAGTCGGATGATGGATCGCTGCTGCGATTTGAAACATTGACGTAAAAATGGTGTCTACTGTGGGTTCTTCGATTTCAAAGTTACAAGATATTAACCACGGGGGTCTTAAATCCAAAACCATTTCCCTATGTGGAGGGGATACATGGAGTGAAATCATTTTACTCCAAAAATTTAGGGTGAAGTTAGGAAGAAGAGCTGCAGAAAATCTTGCATTTGAGCTCTTCTACTATCGACATTAAAAATAGTCCTGATGATGGATCCCTGTTGGGATTTGAAACATTGACGAAAGATGGATTTTATTGTGGGTTATCAGATTCCTAAGTTACAAGACATTAACCACAGAGTTCTTAAATCGAGAATCATTTCCCTATGCGAGGGGATACATGGAGTGAAATCATTTTACCTGAAAAATTTAGGGTCAAGATAGCAAGAAGAGCTGCAGAAAATCTTGACGGAAAAATGTCATTTGCTGTGGATTCTCTGATTTCTAAGTTACAAGATATTAACCACAGAGGTCTCAAATCCAAAGCCATTTCCCTATGTGGAGGGGACACATGGATTTAAATCATTTTACTCGAAAAATTTAGGGTGAAGATAGCAAGAAGATGTGCAAAAAATGTCGCAATTGAGCTCTTCTACTATCAACATTCAAAATAGAGCAAATGATCGATCCCTGTTGGGAATTGAAATGTTGACAGAAAAATTGTTTTTACAATGGGATCTCCGATTTCTAATTTACAAGATATTAAGCACAAAGGTGTTAAATCTACAATCATTTCACTATGCAGAGGGTATGCATGGAGTGAAATCATTTTACTCGAAAAATTTAGGGTAAAGATAACAGGAAGAGCTGCAGAAAATCTCCCGATTGAGCTCTTTTACTATCAACATTAAAAATAGTCCTGATGATGAATCCCTATTGGGATTTGAAACATTGATGGAAAATTGGTTTTTAATGTGGATTCTCTTATTTCTAAGTTACAAATATTAACCACAGAGGTATTAAATCCAGAATCATTTCCCTATGTGGAGGGGACACATGGATTCAAATCATTTTACTCGAAAAATTTAGGGTGAGGATAGTAAGAAGAGGTGCAGAAAATCTCGCAATTGAGCTCTTCTACTATCATCATTCAAAATAGTCCTGACGATGGATCCTTGTTGGGGTTTGAAATGTTGACGAAAAAACGGCTTTTACTGTGGGTTCGCCGATCTCTTAGTTAAAAGATATTAACCACAGACGTCTTAAATCCATAATCATTTCCCTTAGTGGAGGGCATACATGTAGTGAAATCATTTTACTCGAAAAAATTAGCGTGAAGATAGCAAGAAGAGCTGAAGAAAATCTTGCAATTGAGCTCTTCTACTATGAACATTCAAAATAGTCCTGATGATGGATCCCTGTTGGGATTTGAAATGTTTATGGCAAAATCGTTTTAACTATGGGTTCTCTGATTTCTAAGTTACAAGATATTAACCCTAAAGGTCTTAAATCCAGAATCATTTCCCTATGCGGAGGGGATACATGGAGTGAAATCATTTTACTTGAAAAAATTATGGTCAAGATGGCAAGAAGAGGTGCAGAAAATATTGCAATTGAGCTCTTCTACTATGAATATTCAAAATAGTCCTAATGATGAATCCCTGTTGGGATTTGAAATGTGGACTGAAAAATGGCTTTTACTCTGGGTTCTCGGATCTCTAAGTTACAAGATATTAGCCACAGAGGTCTTAAATCCAGAATCGTTTCCCTATGGGGAGGGGATACATGGAGTGAAATCATTTTACTCGAAAAATTTTGGGTGAATATGGCAAGAAGAGGTGCACAAAATCTCGCAATTGAGCTCTTCTACTATCAACATTCAAAATAGTCTTGATGATGGATCCCTGTTGGGATTTGAAACATTGAAGTAAAAATGGTTTTTACTGTGGGTTCTCCAATTTCAATGTTACAAGATATTAACCACAGGGGTCATAAATCCAAAACTCAAAAAATTTAGGGTGGAGTTAGCAAGAAGAGCTGCGGAGAATCTTGCAATTGAGCTCTTCTACTATCAACATTCAAAATAGTCCTGATGATGGATCCCTGTTGGGATTTGAAATGTTGACATAAAAATTGTTTTTACAGTGGGATCTCCGATTTCTAAGTTACAAGATATTAACCACAAAGGTGTTAAATCTAGATCATTTCACTATGAAGAGGGTATGCATGAGCGAAATTATTTTACTTGAAAAATTTAGGGTGAAGATAGCAAGAAGAGCTGCAGAAAATCTCTCGATTGAGCTCTTTTACTATTAACATTAAAAATAGTCCTGATGATGAATCCCTATTGGGATTTGAAACATTGATGGAAAATTGGTTTTTTCTTTGATTTCTAAGTTAAAAGATATTAGCCACAGAGGTCTTAAATCCATAATCATTTCCCTATGCGGAGGGGACACATGGATTTAAATCATTTTACTCGAAAAATTTACCGTGAGGATAGTAAGAAGAGCTTCAGAAAATCTCACAATTGACCTCTTCTACTATCAACATTCAAAATAGTCCTGATGATGGATCTCTTTTGGGATTTGAAGCATTGACGAAAAAATTTCTTTTACTGTGGATTCTCCGATTTCTAAGTTACAAGATATTAACCATAGAGGTCTTAAATCCAAAGCCATTTCCCTATGCGGAGGGGATACATTGAGTGAAATCATTTCACTCGAAAAATTTAGGGTGAAGATAGCAAGAAGACGTGTAGAAAATGTTGTAGTTGAGCTCTTCTACTATCAACATTCAAAATAGTCCTAATGATGGACCCCTGTTGGTATTTGAAATGTTGACAGAAAAATTATTTTTACAGTGCGATCTACAATTTCTAAGTTACAAGATATTAACCACAAAGGTCTTAAATCTAGAATCATTTCACTATGCAGAGGGTATGCATGGAGTGAAATAATTTTACTCGAAAAATTTAGGGTGAAGATAGCAAGAAGAGCTGCAGAAAATCTCTCAATTGAGCTCTTTTACTATCAACATTAAAAATAGTCCTGATGATAAATCCCTATTGGGATTTGAAACATTGATGGAAAAATGGGTTTTACTGTGGGTTCTCTGATTTCTAAGTTACAAGATATTAACCACAGAGGTCTTAAATCCAGAATCATTTCCCTATGTGGAGGCGATACATGGAGTGAAATCATTTTGCTCGAAATATTTAGGGTGAACACAGCAAGAACAGTTGCAGAAAATATCGCAATTGAGCTCTTCTACTATCAACATTCAAAATAGTCCTAATGATGGATCACTGTTGGGATTTGAAACATTGACAGAAAAATTGTTTTTACTGTGGGTTCAACGATTTCTATGTTACAAGATATTAATCACAGAGGTCTTAAATCTAGAACCATTTCCCTATGTAGAGGGGATACATGGAGTGAAATCATTTTACTCGAAAAATTTAGGGTGAAGATAGCAAAAAGAGCTGCAGAAAATCTCGCAATAGAGCTCTTCTACTATCAACATTCAAAATAGTCCTGATGATGGATCCCTGTTGGGATTTGAAACATTGACGGAAAAATGATTTTTACTGTGGGTTCTTCTATTTTTAAGTTACAAGATATTAAACACAGAGGTATTAAATCTAGAATCATTTCCCTATGTGGAGGGAACACATGGAGTGAAATCATTTTACTAAAGAAATTTAGGGTGAAGACAACAAGAAGAGGTGCAGAAAATCTCGCAATTGAGCTCTTCTACTATCAACATTCAAAATAGCCCTAATGATCGATCCCTGTTGGGAAGTAAAACGTTGATGGAAAAATGGTTTTTACTGTGGGTTATCTGATTTCTATGTTACAAGATATTAACCACATAGGTATTAAATCCATAATCATTTCCCTATGCGGAGGGCATACATGGAGTGAAATCATTTTACTAAAAAAATTTAGGGTGAAGGCAACAAGAAGAGGTGCAGAAAATCTCGCAATTGAGCTCTTGTACTATCAACATTCAAAATAGTCCTGATGATGGATCCCTGTTCGGATTTGAAACGCTGATGGAAAAATGGTTTTTACGATGGGTTCTCTAATTTCTAAGTTACAAGATATTAACCATAGAGGTCTTAAATTTAGAATCATTTCCCTATGCGGAGGGGATACATGGAGTGAAATCATTTTACTCGAAACATTTAGGGTGAATATAACCAGAAGAGGTGCAGAAAATCTCACAGTTGTGCTCTTCTACAATCAACATTCACAATAGTACTGATGATGGATCCCTGTTGGGATTTGAAACATTGACCGAAAAATGGTTTTTACTCTGGGTTCTCTGATTTCTAAGATACAAGATATTAACCATATAGCTCTTAAATCTAAAATCATTTCCCTATGCGGAGGGGATACATGGAGTGAAATCATTTTACTTGAAAAATTTAGGGTGAATGTAGCAAGAAGAGGCACAGAAAATCTCGCAATTGAGCTATTCTACTATAAACATTCAAAATAGTCTTGATGATGGATCCCTATTGGGATTTGAAACACTGACGGAAAAATGGTTTTTATTGTGGGAACTCCGATTTCTAAGTTACAATATATTAATCACAGAGGTCTTAAATCTAGAATCATTTCCCTATGCGGAGGGGATACATGGAGTAAAATCATTTTACTCGCAAAAATTAGGGTGAAGATAGCAAGAAGAGATGTAGAAAATCTTGCAATTGAGATCTTCTTCCATCAACATTCAACATAGTCCTGATGATGGATCCCGGTTGGGATTTGAAGCATTGACAGAAAAATGGTTTTTACTATGGGTTCTCCGATTTCTAAGTTACAAGATATTAACGATAGAGGTCATAAATCTAGAATCATTACCTTATGCAGAGTGGATACAAGGGGTGAAATCATTTTACTCAAAAAATTTAGGGTGAACATAGAAAGAAGAGGTGCAGAAAATCTCCCAATTGAGCTCTTCTACTATCAACATTCAAAATAATCCTGATGACAGATCCTTGTTGGGATTTGAAACGTTGACGGAAAAAAGGTTTTTACTGTGGTTTCTCCAATTTCTAAGTTACAAGATATTAACCACAGAGGTCTTAAATCCAGAATCATTTCCCTATGTGGAGGTGATACGTGGAGTGAAATCATTTTACTCGAAAAATATAGGGTGAAGATAGCAAGAAGAGGTGCATAAAATCTTGCAATTGAGCTCTTCTACTATCAACATTCAAAATAGTCCTAAAGATGGATCCTTGTTGGGATTTGAAATGCTAACGGAAAAATGGTTGTTATTGTGGGTTCTCCGATTTCTAAGTTACAAGATATTAACCACAGAGGTCTTAAATCCAGAATCATTTCCCTATGCGGAGGGGATACATGGAGTGAAATCATTTTACTCAAAAAATTTAGGGTGAAGATAGCAAGAATTGCTACAGAAAATCTCGCAATTGAGCTCTTGTACTACCAACCTTTAAAATAGTCCTGATGATGGATGCCTGTAGGGACTTGAAATATCGATGGAAAAATGGTTTTTACTGAGGGTTCTCCGATTTCTAAGTTACAAGATATTAACCACAGAGGCCTTAAATCCAGAATCATTTCCCTATGCGAAGGGGATACATGGAGTGAAATCATTTTACTAGAAAATTTTATAGTGAAGATAGCAAGAAGAGGTGTAGAGAATCTCGAAATTGAGCTCTTCTACTATCAAAATTCAAAATGGTCCTGATGATGGATCCCTGTTGGGATTTGAAACATTGATGGAAAAATGGTTTTTAGGGTGGGTTCTCCGATTACTAGGTTACAAGATATTAACCACAAAGGTCTTAAATTTAGAATCATTTCCCTATGTGGAGGGGACACATGGATTGAAATCATTTTACTAGAAAAATTTAGGGTGAAGATAGTAAGAAGAGGTGCAGAAAATCTCACAATTCAGCTCTTCTACTATCAACATTCAAAATAGTCCTGATGATGGATCCCTGTTGGGATTTGAAACATTGATGGAAAAATGGATTTTACTGTGGGTTCTCTGATTTCTAAGTTACAAGACATTAACCACAGATGTGTTAAATCCAGAATCATTTCCCTATGTGGAGGGGACACATCGATTGAAATCATTTTACTCGAAAAATTTATGGTGAAGATAGTAAGAAGAGGTACAGAAAATCTCGCAATTTGTTGACGGAAAAATGGTTTTTCCTGTGGGTTCTCCTATTTCTAAGTTACAAGATATTAACCAGAGAGGTCTTAAATCTAGAGTCACTTCCCTATGCGGAGGGGATACATGGATTCAAATCAATTTACTCGAAAAACTTAGTGTGAAGATAGCAAGAAGACGTGCAGAAAATGTCGGAATTGAGCTCTTTTACTATCAACATTCAAAGTAGTCTTGATGATGGATCCCTGTTGGGATTTGAAACGTTGACAGAGACTTGGTTTCTACAATGGGTTCTTTGATTTCTAAGTTGCAAGATATTAACCACAAAGGTCTTAAATCCATAATCATTTCTCTATGCAGAGGGGATACATGGAGTGAAATAATTTTACTCGAAAAATTTAGGGTTAAAGAGGCAAGAAGAGCTGCAGAAAATCTCGCAATTGAGATATTCTACTATCAACATGCAAAATAGTCTTGATGATGGATCCCTGCTGGGATTTGAAACGTTGACGGAAAAATGGTTTTTACTGTGGGTTCTCGGATTTCTAAGTTACAAGATATTAACCACAGAGGTCTTAAATCTAGAATCATTTCCCTATGCGGAGGGGATACATGAAGTGAAATCATTTTACTCAAAAAATGTAGGGTGAATATAGCAAGAAGAGGTGCAAAAAATCTTGCAATTGAGCTCTTCTACTATAAACATTTAAAATAGTCTTGATGATGGATCCCTGTTGGGATTTGAAACGTTGATGGAAAAATGGTTTTTACTCTGGGTTCTCGGATTTCTAAGTTACAATTTATTAACCATAGAGGTCTTAAATCCAGAATCATTCCCCTATGCGGAGGGGATACAAGGAGTGAAACCATTTTACTTGAAAAAATTATTATGAAGATAGCGAAAAGAGGTGCAGAAACTCTCGCAATTGAGCTCTTCTACTACCAACATTCAAAATAGTCCTTATGATGGATCCCTGTTGGGATTTGAAACGTCGACAGAAAACTAGTTTTTTCTGTAGGTTCTCTGATCTCTAAGTTACAAGATATTAACCACAGAGGTCTTAAATCGAGAATCATTTCCCTATACAGAGGGGATACATGGAGTGAAATCATTGTACTCGAAAAATTTAGGGTGAAGATAGCAAGAAGTGCTGCAGAAAATCTCGCAATTGAGCTCTTCTACTATCAACATTTAAAATAGTCCTGAGGATGGATGCCTGTATGGATTTGAAACATTGATGGAAAAATGGTTTTTACTGTGGGTTCTCCGATTTCTAAGTTACAAGATATTAACCACAGAGGTCTTAAATCTAGAATCATTTGCCTATGCGAGGGTGATCCATCGAGTGAAATCATTTTACTAGAAAAAGTTACGGTGAAGATAGCAAGAAGAGGTGCAGAAAGTCTCGCAATTGAGCTCTTCTACTATCAACATTCAAAATAGTCCTGATGATGGATCCCTGTTGGGATTTGAAACATTGATGGAAAAATGGATTTTACTGTGGGTTCTCCGATTTCTAAGTTACAAGACATTAACCACAGATGTGTTAAATCCAGAATCATTTCCCTATGCGGAGGGGACACATGGATTGAAATCATTTTACTCAAGAAATTTATGGTGAAGATAGTATGAAGAGGTACAAAAAATCTCGCAACTGAGCTCTTCTACTATCAACATTCAAAATAGTCCCGATGATGGATCCCTGTTGGGATTTGAAACATTGATGGAAAAATGGTTTTTGGTGTGCGTTCTCCTATTTCTAAGTTACAAGATATTAACCACAGAGGTCTTAAATCCAGAGTCACTTCCCTATGCGGAGGGGATACATGGAGTGAAATCATTTTACTTGAAAAATTTAGGCTGAAGATAGCAAGAAGACGTGCAAAAAATGTCGAAATGAGCTCTTCTACTATCAACATTCAAAATAGTCTTGATGATCGATCCTTGTTGGGATTTGAAACGTTCATAGAAAAATGGTTTTTACTATGGGTTCTCCGATTTCTAAGTTACAAGGTATTAACCACAAAGGTCTTAAGTCCATAATCATTTCCCTATGCGGATTGTATAAATGGAGTGAAATCATTTTAATCGAAAAATTTAGGGTGAAGATAGCAAGAAGAGCTATAGAAAATCTCGCGATTGAGCTCTTCTACTATCAACATTCAAAATAGTCCTGATGATGGATCCTTGTTGGGATTTGAAACGTTGACAGAAAAATGGTTTTTACTGTGGGTTCTTTGATTTCTAGGTTACAAGATATGAACAACAGAGGTCTTAAATCCAGAATCATTTCACTATGCAGAGGGGATACAAGGAGTGAAATCATTTTACTGAAAAAATTTAGGTGTGAAGATAGCAAGAAGAGTTGCAGAAAATCTCGCAATTTAGCTCTTCTGCTATAAATATTCAAAATAGTCCTGATGATGGATCCCTGTTGGGATTTGAAAGGTTGACAGAAAAATAGCTTTTACTCTGGGTTCTCTGATTTCTTAGTTACAAGATATTAACCACAGAGGTCTTAAACCCAGAATCATTTCCCTTAGAGGAGGGGATACATGGAGTGAATCATTTTACTTGAAAAAGTTAGGGTGAAGATAGCAGGAAGAGCTGCAGGAAATCTTGCAATTGAGCTCTTCTACTATCAACATTCAAAATAGTCCTGACGATGGATCCTTGTTGAGATTTGAAATGTTGAAGGAAAAATGGCTTTTACTGTGGGCTCTGCGATTTCTAAGTTACAGGGTATTAACCACAGAGGTATTAAATCCATAATCATTTCCCAATGCGGAGGGGATACAAGGAGTGAAATCATTTTACTTGAAAAAATTAGGGTGAAGATAGCAAGAAGAGCTGCAGAAAATCTCGCAATTGAGCTCTTCTACTATCAACATTCAAAATAGTCCTGATGATGGATCCCTGTTGGGATTTGAAATGTTGACGGAGAAATGGTTTTTACTGTGGGTTCTCCTATTTCTAAGTTACAAGACATTAACCATAGAGGTCTTAAATCCAGAGTCACTTCCCTATGCGGAGGGGATACATGGAGTGAAATCATTTTACTCGAAAAATTTAGGGTGAAGATAGCAAGAAGTTGTGTAGAAAATGTCGAAATGAGCACTTCTACTATCAACATTCAGAATAGTCTTGATTATCGATCCTTGTTGGGATTTGAAACGTTGACGGAAAAAGGGTTTTTAATATGGGTCTCCAATTTCTAAGTTAAAACGTATTAACCACAGAGGTCTTAAATCCATAATCATTTCCCTATGTGGAGGGTATAAATGGTGTGAAATCACTTTACTCGAAAAATTTAAGGTGAAGATAGCAAGAAGAGCTGCAGAAAATCTCGCGATTGAGCTCTTCTACTATCAACATCCAAAATAGTCCTCATGGTGGATCACTGTTGGGATTTGAAACGTTGACTGGAAAATGGTTTTTACTCTGGGTTCTCTGATTTCTAGGTTACAAGATATTAGCCACAGAGATCTTAAATACAGAATCATTTCCCTATGCGGAGGTGATACACAAAGTGAAATCATTTTACTCGAAAAATTTAGGCTGAGGATAGCAAGAAGAGCTGCAGAAAATCTCGCAATTGATTTCTAAGTTACATGATATTAACCACAGAGGTCTTAAACCTAGATTCATTTCCCTATGCAAAGGGGATGCATGGAGTTAAATCATTTTACTCAAAAAATTTAGGGTGAAGATAGCAAGAGGACATGCAGAAAATGTCGCAATTGAGCTCTTCTAGTATCAACATTCAAAATAGTCCTAATGATGGATCCCTGTTGGGATTTGAAATGTTCATAGAAAAATGGTTTTTACTGTTGGTTCTACGATTTCTAAGTTACAAAATTTTAACCATAGACGTCTTAAATCCAGAATCATTTCCCTATGTAGAGGGGATACATGGAGTGAAATCATTTTACTCGAAAAAGTTAGGGTGAAGATAGCAAGAAGACCTGCAAAAAATCTCGCAATTGAGCTCTTCTACTATCAACATTCAAAATAGTCTTGATGATGGATCCCTGTTTGGATTTGAAACGTTGACGGAAAAATGGTTTTTACTGTGGGTTCTTCGATTTCTATGTTACAAGATATTAACCACAGAGGTCTTAAATCCAGAATCATTTCCCTATGTGGAGGCGATACATGGAGTGAAATCATTTTACTCGAAAAATTTAGGATGAACATAGCAAGAAGAGCTGCAGAAAATCTCGCAATTGAGCTCTTCTACTATCAACATTCAAAATAGTCTCGATGATGGATCCCTGTTGGGGATTTGAAACGTTGACAGAAAAATGGTTTTTACTGTGGGTTCTCCGATTTCTAATTTAAAAGATATTAACCACAGAGGTCTTAACTCGTCAATCATTTCCCTATGCAGAGGGGATACATGGAGTGAAATCATTTTACTCGAAAAATTTAGGGTGAAGATAGTAAGAAGTGGTGCAGAAAATCTCACAATTGAGCTCTTCTACTATCAACATTCAAAATAGTCTTGATGATGGATCCCTGTTGGGATTTGAAACGTTGACGGAAAAATGGTTTTTACTACGGGTTCTCCAATTTCTAAGTTACAAGGTGTTAACCATAGAGGTCTTAAATCCATAATTGTTTCCCTATGTGAAGGGTATAAATGGAGTGAAATCATCTTGCTCTAAAAATTTAAGGTGAAGATAGCAAGAGGAGATGCAGAAAATCTCACAATCGAGCTCTTCTACTATCAACATTCAAAATAGTCTTGATGATGAATCCCTGTTGGGATTTGAAACGTTAACGAAAGCATGGTTTTTACTGTGGGTTCTCCCATTTCTAAGTTACAAGATATTAAACGCAGAGGTCTTAAATACAGAATCATTTCCCTATGCGGAGGGTATACATGGAGTGAAATCATTTTACTCGAAAAATTTAGGATGAAGATAGCAAGAATAGGTGCAAAAAATCTCGCAATTGCTCTCTTATACTATCAACATTCAAAATAGTCTTGATGATGGATCCGTGTTCGGATTTGAAACGTTGACGGAAAAATATCTTTTACTGTGTGTTCTCTGATTTTTATGTTAAAAGATATTAACCACGGAGGTCTAAAATCCAGAATCATTTCCCTATGAGGAGGGGATACATGGGGTGAAATCATTTTACTCAAAAATTTTATGGTGAAGATAGCAAGAAGAGCTGCAGAAAATCTCGCAATTGAGCTCTTCTACTATCGACATTCAAAATAGTCCTGATGATGCATCCCTATTGGGATTTGAAACGTTGACAGAAAAATGGTTTTCACTGTGGGTTCTCTGATTTCTAAGATATAAGATATTAACCACAGAGGTCTTAAATCCAGAATAATTTCCCTATGCGGAGGGAATACGTAGAGTGAAATCATTTTACTCGAAAAATTTAGGGTGAGGATAGCATGAAGAGGTGCAAAAAATCTCGCAATTGAGCTCTTCTACTATAAATATTCATAATAGTCCTGATGATGGATCCTTGTTGGGATTTGAAACATTGATGGAAAAATACGTTTTACTATGGGTACTTCAATTTCTTAGTTACAATATATTAACCAAAGAGGTCCTAAATCCAGAATCATTTCCCTTAGAGGAGGTTATACATGGAGTGAAATCATTTTACTCGAAAAAATTAAGGTGAAGATAGCAACAAGAGGTGCAGAAAATATCGCAATTGAGCTCTTCTACTATAAACATTCAAAATAGTCATGATGATAGATCCCTGTAGGGATTTGAAACGTTGACAGAAAAATACCTTTTACTGTGTGTACTTCGATTTCTTAGTTACAAGATATTAACCAAAGAGGTCTTAAATCCAGAATCATTTCCCTTAGAGGAGGGGATACATGGAGTGAAATCATTTTGCTCGAAAACATTGGGGTGAAGATAGCAGGAAGAGCTGCATAAAATCTTGAAACTGAGCTCTTCTACTATCAACATTCAAAATAGTCCTGATGATGGATCCTTGTTGAGATTTGAAACGCTGACGGAAAAATAGCTTTTACTGTGGGCTTTCCGATTTCTAAGTTAAAAGATATTAACCACAGAGGTATTAAATCCAAAATCATTTCCCTATGCCGAGGGGATACATGGGGTGAAATCATTTTACTTGAAAAAATTGAGGTGAAGAGAGCAAGAAGAGCTGCAGAAAATCTCGCAATTGAGCTCTTATATTATCAACATTCATAATAGTCCTGATGATGGATCCCTATTGGGATTTGAAACGTTGACGGAAAAATGGTGTTTCTTGTGAATTCTTGGATTTCTAAGTTACAAGATATTAACCATAGAGGTCTTAAATCTAGATTCATTTCCCTATGCATAGGGGATACATGGAGTGAAATCATTTTAGTCGAAAAATTTAGGGTGAGGATAGCAAGAAGAGCTATAGAAAATCTCACAATTGAGATCTTCTACTGTCAACATTCGTCATAGTCCTGATGATGCATCCCTGTTGGGATTTGTAATGTTGGCAGAAAAATGGTTTTTACTATAGATTCTCTAATTTCCAGAATCATTTCCCTATGCGGAGGGGATACATGGAGTGAAATAATTTTACTCGAAAAAATTAGGGTGAAGATGGCAAGAAGAGCTGCAGAAAATCTTGCAATTGAGCTCTTCTACTATCAACATTCAAAATTGTCTTGACGATGGATCCCTGTTGGGATTTGAAACGTTGAGGGAAAAATGGTTTTTACTATGGCTTATCCAATTTCTAAGTTACAAGATATTAACCACAGAGGTCTTAAATCCAGAATCATTTCCCTATGTGGAGGGGATACATGGAGTGAAATCATTTTACTCTAAATATTTAGGGTGAAGATAGTAGCAAGAGGTGCAGAAAAACCTTGCAATTGAGCTCTTCTACTATCAACATTCAAAATAGTCTTGATGATTTATCCCTGTTGGGACGTGAAACGTTGAAGGAAAAATGGTTTTTACTGTTGGTTCTCTGATTTCTTAGTTACAAGATATTAACCATAGAGGTCTTAAATCCATAATCATTTCCCTTAGCAGAGGGGATACACAGAGTGAAATCATTTTACTAGAAAAAACTAGGGTGAAGATAGCAAGAAGGGTTGCAAAAAATATTGCAATTGAGCTCTTCTACTATCAGCGTTCAAAATAGTCCTGATCATGGATCCCTGTTGGGATTTGAAACGTTGACGGAAAAATGGTTTTTATTGTGGGTTCTCCGATTTCTAAGTTACAAGATATTAACGATAGAGGTCTTAAATCCAGAATAATTACCCTATGCGGAGTGGATACATGGGGTGAAATCATTTTACTCGAAAAATTTATGGTGAAGATAGCAAGAAGAGGTATAGAAAGTCTCACAATTGGGCTCTTCTACTATCAACATTCAAAATTGTCCTCATGATGGATCCCTGTTGGCATTTGAAACATTGACGGAAAAATGGGTTTTATTGTGGGTTCTCTAATTTCTAAGTTACAAGATATTAACGACAGAGGTCTTAAATCCGAAATCATTACCGAATGCGGTGTGGATGCATCGGGTGAAATCATTTTACTCGAAAGATTTAGGGTGAAGATAGCAAGAAGAGGTGCAGAAAATCTCGCAATAGAGCTCGTCTACTATCAACATTCAAAATTGTCTTGATGATGGATACCTGTTGGGATTTGAAACGTTGAAGGAAAATTGATTTTGTACTATGGGTTCTCCAATTTCTAGGTTACAAGATATTAACCACAAAGGTCTTAAATCCAGAATCATTTCCCTATACGGAGGGGATACATTGAGTGAAAACATTTTACTCAAAAAATATAGGGTGAAGTTAGCAAGAAGAGGTGCAGAAAATCTAGAAATTGAGCTCTTCTACTATAAACATTCAAAATAGTCTTGATGATGGATCCTTGTTGGGATTTGAAACGTTGACGAAAAGATGGTTTTTACTGTGGGTTCTTCGATTTCTATGTTACAAGATATTAACCACAGAGGTCTCAAATCCAGAATCATTTCCCTATGCGGAGGGGATACATGGAGTGAAAACATTTTACTTGAAAAATTTAGGGCGAGGATAGCAAGAAGAGGTGCAGAAAATCTCGCAATTGAGCTCTTCCACTATCAACATTCAAAATAGTCCTGATGATGGATCCCTGTTGGGATTTGAAACGTTGACGGAAAAACGGTTTTTACTGTGGGTTCTCTGATTTCTTAGTTACAAGATATTAACCACAGAGGTCTCAAATCCAGAATCATTTCCCTTAGCAAAGGGGATACATGGAGTGAAATTATTTACTCGAAAAAACTAGGGTGAAGATAGCAAGAAGAGCTGCAGAAAATATTGCAATTGAGCTCTTCTACTATCAGCATTGAAAATAGTCCTGATGATGGATCCCTGTTGGGATTTGAAACGTTGAAGGAAAAATGGCTTTTACTGTGGGTTCTCCGATTTCTAAGTTACAAGATATTAACCACAGAGGTCTTAAATCTAGATTCGTTTCCCTATGCAGAGAGGATACATGGAGTGAAATCATTTTACTTGAAAAAATTATCATGAAGATAGCAAGAAGAGCTGCAGAAAAACTCGCAATTGAGCTCTTCTACTATCAACATTCATAATAGTCCTAATGATGGATCCCTGTTAGGATTTGAAACCTTGACGGAAAAATGGTTTTTACCGTGGATTCTCGGATTTCTAAGTTACAAGATATTAACCATAGAGGACTTAAATCCAGAATCGTTTCCCTATGATGGATCCCTGTTGGGATTTGAAACATTAATAGAGAAATGGTTTTTACTATGGATTCTTTGATTTCTAAGTTATAAGATATTAACCACAGAGGTCATAAATCAAGAATCATTTCCCTATGCGGAGGGGATACATGGGGTGAAATCATTTTACTCGAAAAATTTATGGTGAAGATAGATGGTAGAGCTGCAGAAAGTCTCGCAATTGACCTCTTCTACTATCAACATTCAAAATAGTCCTGATGATGGATCCGTGTTGAGATTTGAAGCGTTGATAGAAAAATGGTTTTTACTGTGGGTTCTCTGATTTCTAAGATACAAGATATTAACCACAGAGGTCGTAAATCCATAATCATTTCCCTATGCGGAGGGGATACATGGAGTGAAATCATTTTACTCGAAAAATTTAGTGTGAGGATAGCATGAAGAGGTGCAGAAAATCTCGCAATTGAGCTCTTCTACTATAAACATTCAAAATAGTCCTAATGATGGTTCCCTGTCGGGATTTGAAATGTTGAGGGAAAAATACCTCTTACTCTGGGTACTTCGATTTCTTAGTTACAAGATATTAACCAAAGAGGTCTTAAATCCAGAATCATTTGCCTTAGAGGAGGGGATAGATGGAGTGAAATCCTTTTACTCGAAAAAATTAGGGTGAAGATAGCAAGAAGAGCTGCATAAAAGCTTGCAATTGAGCTCTTCTACTATCAACATTCAAAATAGTCCTGATGATGGATCCTTGTTGGGATTTGAAATATTGACGGAAAAATGGCTTTTACTGTGGGTTCTCCGATTTCTAAGTTACAAGATATTAACCACAAAGGTGTTAAATCTAGAATCATTTCCCTATGCGGAGGGGATACATGGAGTGAAATCATTTTACTTGAAATAATTGGGGTGAAGATAGCAAGAAGAGCTGCAGAAAATCTCGCAATTGAGCTCTTCTACTATCAACATTCATAATAGTCCTGATGATGGATCCATATTGGGATTTGAAACGTTGACGGAAAAATGATATTTACTGTGGATTCTTGGATTTCTAAGTTACAAGATATTAACCACAGAGGTCTTAAATCTAGATTCATTTCCCTATGTGGAGGGGATACACGGAGTGAAATCATTTTACTCGGAAAATTGAGGGTGACAATAGCAAGAAGAGCTATAGAAAATCTCGCAATTGAGATCTTCTACTATCGACATTCATAATAGTCCTGATGATGGATCCCTGTTGGGATTTGTAAAGTTGCCAGAAAAATGGTTTTTACTATGGATTCTCTGATTTCCAGAATCATTTCCCTATGCGGAGTGGATACATGGAGTGAAATAATTTTACTCGAAAAAATTAGGGTGAAGATAGCAAGAAGAGCTGCAGAAAATCTTCCAATTGAGCTCTTCTAGTATCAACATTCAAAAAAGTTTTGACGATGGATCCCTGTTGGGATTTGAAACGTTGAGGCAAAAATGGTTTTTACTGTGGGCTATCCAATCTCTAAGTTACAAGATATTAACCACAGAGGTCTTAAATCCAGAATCATTTCACTATACGGAGGGGATACATGGAGTGAAATAATTTTACTTGAAATATTTAGGGTGAAGATAGTAGGAAGAGGTGTAGAAAATCTCGCAATTGAGCTCTTCTACTATCAACATTCAAAATATTCTTGATGATTTATCCCTGTTGGGATTTGAAACGTTGAAGGAAAAATTGTTTTTACTATGGGTTCTCTGATTTCTTAGTTATAAGATATTAACCATAGAGGTCTTAAATCCATAATCATTTCCCTTGGCAGAGGGGATACACTGAGTGAAATCATTTTACTCGAAAAAACTAGGGTGAAGATAGCAAGAAGAGCTGTAAAAAATATTGCAATTAAGCTCTTCTACTATCAGCGTTCAAAATAGCCCTGATGATGGATCCCTGTTGGGATTTGAAATGTTGACGGAAAAATGGTTTTTACTGTGGGTTATCCGATTTCTAAGTTACAAGATATTAACGATAGAGGTCTTAAATCCAGAATAATTACCCTATGCGGAGTGGATACATGGGGAGAAGTCATTTTACTTGAAAACTTTATGGTGAAGATAGTAAGAAGAGTTCTAGAAAGTCTCGCAATTGAGCTATTCTACTATCAACATTCAAAATAGTCCTCATGATGGATCCCTGTTGGCATTTTAAACGTTGATGGAAAAATGGGTTTTATTGTGGGTTCTCCGATTTCTAAGTTACAAGATATTAACGACAGAGGTCTTATATCCAAAATCATTAACCTATGCGGAGTGGATGCATCGGGTGAAATCATTTTACTCGAAAAATTTAGGGTGAAGATAGCAATAAGAGGTGCAGAAAATCTCGCAATTGAGCTCTTCTACTATCAAGATTCAAAATTGTCTTGATGATGGATCCCTGTTGGGATTTGAAACGTTGAAGGAAAATTGGTTTTGTACTCTGGGTTCTCCAATTTCTAGGTTACAAGATATTAACCACAGAGGTCTTAAATCTAGAATCAATTCCCTATATGGAGGGGATACATTGAGTGAAAACATTTTACTCAAAAAATATAGGGTGAAGTTAGCAAGAAGAGGTGCAGAAAATCTTGCAATTGAGCTCTTCTACTATAAACATTCAAAATAGTCTTGATGATGGATCCCTGTTGGGATTTGAAACGTTGACGAAAAGATGGTTTTTACTGTGGGTTCTTCAATTTCTAAGTTACAAGATATTAACCACAGAGGTCTTAAATCTAGAATCATTTCCCTATGCGGAGGGATACGTGGAGTGAAATCATTTTACTTAAAAAATTTAGGGTGAGGATAGCAAGAAGAGGTGCAGAAAATCTCGCAATTGAGCTCTTCTACTATCAACATTCAAAATAGTCCTGATGATGGATCCCTGTTGGGATTTGAAACGTTGACGGAAAAATGGTTTTTACTGTGGGTTCTCTAAATTCTTAGTTACAAGATATTAACCACAAAGGTCTCAAATCCAGAATCATTTCCCTTAGCGGAGGGTATACATGGAGTGAAATCATTTTACTCGAAAAAACTAGGGTGAATATAGTAAGAAGAGCTGCATAAAATATTGCAATTGAGCTCTTCTACTATCAGCAATTAAAATAGTCCTGATGATGGATCCCTGTTGGGATTTGAAACGTTGATGGAAAAATGGTTTTTACTGTGGGTTCTCCGATTTCTAAGTTACAAGATATTAACCACAGAGGTCTTAAATCCAGAGTCATTTCCCTATGTAGAGGGGATACATGGAGTGAAATCATTTTACTTGAAATAATTATCGTGAAGATAGCAAGAAGAGTTGCAGAAAAACTCGCAAATGAGCTCTTCTACTTGTTGGCCCTCAGTTTTGGTATATTTTTGCTTAGGGAAACCTACTTAATCCTTATATTTTCCATCCATTTTCCATCACATCCATCTCATTTTGATGTATTTTATGCATATTCAGGTGTTTAATTTTAATTTTGCAACTTCTAGAAGTTTTTATGAAAATTCAGTTTCAAGTGCAATTTTGGACTGAATCAGAAATTCCCGTAATAGCTATGTGGATGACATATTTGCAGGACACTTAGACTCGAGTTTGATGCATGGATGGACAGCTTGGGAACTAGGACTAAGCTAACTCCACTTGGTTCGGCGAGAACAAGCTTTATTAGGCCTGGTCAAGGCTGGTCGAACATGACTAGTCACCAGAAAATCCCTAGGAATTAGGGCAGTTTTGAGATTTTATGGGATTGACCATATTTCTTGGGATGAATTGGATGAGTTCGACTTAGATAGGTGGATATGGATAGATATGAGTGTTAGAGATAATATAGATCAGTTTGTTTCATTAAACCTCTATTTAAAGCCAAGACTTTGATGGCTTTTGGAATGAAATTAATATGTAACTTTTGTATAATTTGAGTTGGGAGCTAATTTGAAGAACTTGTTTCATTCGAATTTGTTGTTCATGCTTGGTTGATTTAATAAAGTTGCTGTAACTGATATTTCTTCAAGTGTGCAAGGCAAGGGTGGATGGTCCCCACACCAAGCTAAGTACACTTCTTGGTTCAATTTTCATAAGTTTTCATAGACTAGTTTTTGTTTCAAATGTATTTAGATGTCTGATGATTGCTAGATGAATATTGGTTTAATTCTAATCTACCTATGAAGGGACAAAAACGAATTTAAGTTAAATTCCCCTTCTATTTGATCTTGAACTAAAATTGAATTTCATTCTCCATTTCTCATTTGAAGTTATTTCTGCATTTCCTGTTTGAAGCAATGGTGATTGTGATATAGTAGGATTGTGAAGAAGGACAATCTGGACCTCCTTAGTTAGGAGCATCTTCTTTTACATCTTATGCATCATAAGCCATTGTTAATTAGTGCTCTTAGATTTATCTTCATGAAAGTAGTATTGTAGGGAAGAACAACCTGGTTCTCCTAAGTTAGGAGCCTCTTCCCTCACATATTACACAAATGAATTAGAAAGTGTTAAAATAGCTTTATATTTGTAATATGTACTTCTTTAAATCTCCAAATATTATCTTCTAAACTTGATTATATCTGATGTCCATATACAGTGGATTTGCCTCCATGTTTTACAAACCCGGATTGATAATTAAATACTTGTGTTAATTTAGTCAATAAATTAGCCCAACATTTTGGCACCGTTGCCGGGGAGGTAATTATTAGCATAGTCATATAGAAGATAAAAAAAACACTAAAAATTTAGTTAGTATACATTTCTCTTAGTTATGTTTCTTTATGTCAAGAAATAGAGATCCGAAAATTAGGTGTCCAAAACAAAACCCCCCAACAAAAACATAAAATCAAAAAAATAACTACAAAATCCATTTTCAACAACAAGATCTAAAAGATGATGTTAAAGAATAGGCTACAACACTACTCCATTCTTCAACATTCATTCTCATCAAATCTTTATGATCAAATAAATTTTCATGTCCAAAATTTCATTGGAGTATATTTTTCAAATTTCGATATGAGCTTACTTATGATCTTGTTCCAAAAATGGATGCATTGGAAATTCTCTTATACTTGAGAGAATGAATTATTTTTCTAAAATAGAATAGGATAGAATAGAGTAAATAAACAAGTAGAATAAATTCGTAATAAGACTTCCATAATAAATTTGTTTCAAACAATTTCTTCAAATCATTGTTCAATATTCATTTGAAAGGACTACATGGAAAAATGCAGTAAGAACAAGCCTATTTTGGGTAACCATATAGGATCATTTTGAAATCATGTTGTTTTTTTACATATCACTTGAAATCTAGTTTTGGAATCCATTTTGAAGTTCTCAATTTATATCACAAATAAAAAAATGATCAAAATCAAAACTAGGTCTCAAGTGAAATGTTGAGGACAGAGTTAGTACAGAATATATTTGAAGTGTCTAATGGAAACATTTTTATCTGAAATTCATAGGGACGATATCCCATTGAATCTAGTTTCCAAATCAATTTTAATCACTTCAATCAGGTATTATATGAAAAAGTTATTCTTGAAATACTAACTGCTTGTCGAAAAATCTGCAAGGTGACAATTCTAGGTCTTGACTGTTCATTGGCATATTTGAAATACCAAATCATATTATTTTCAAAACATGTTTATATGGGAGATATATATTCAAGTCTAGTTTAACACACAATTTTAATCATCCCATTTGGAGGTGAAATGAAAAAGTTATGCCACGTTTAGCGACTGAATGTCTTCAAACCAGCATAGTAAAACGCTTCTCCTAGGCCTGTTCATCACCAATTTTGTGATATCAAGCCTAAGAATTTTTAAAACTTGTTTCTACTAGAAATGCCAAAATAAATCTACTTTAATATCAAAGTGGAATCACATTGATCTGATCTTTAACGAAGAAGTTACACTTCAAATAGTGACTGTTGGTCTAGTTACAAATTCACAAGCAGCTCTATCAAACATGGCACTCCTTATAATTTTTACCATATCATTTTAAACAATTTTGAAAAACTATTTATACTGGAGGTATCCATATGAATTCACTTCAACTTGGATTTTGAATTACTCTAATAGGATATCAAACAAATATTTTATAAACAAAATACCGCTAGGAGGTCCAGGCTGGCCACCATTCCTCAAAGGGGTAAATAAATGCATTATGTTTGTCTATCATATTTGGACTTGTTTTCTAAGAAATGATTGTAATGATTTACATGTTTATTGGAAGAAGAGAGACTGTACACCTCTCTTCCTCCATCATCTAATGTTGTATTGCAGGCAAGTGCGATGTTTTTGCAGGTCATAGGAAGAATGAAGGAGTGAATTCCATGGATGAAGTAATTTTCAAAGACAAATTCATATTCCAGAATATGAATACAAATGTTCAAGACAAAGCAAAGTGAAAAATCACCTGATGTTGAGTTCATTCAATGAAACTCAAACTCTTGAAGCTTGCTCTTAGATGCTGACCAACAACACCAATAAACCCTACGACATGATCGAGATCAAGGCAAAAAGACATGAAGATAATCATCAGAAGAAGCAGTCAAGTTCAGTACCATGTCAAGTCACATCAATATTAAAAGAAGCCTTTCATATTGAATTCATATTGTTCATGATTTGATCATCATCATTTGTTCATGATTTGAATTCATATTGTTCATTATCCATACTGTATGTTAAGCTCCATGACCAAGCATGTTGAAGTCCAGACTTACTACTACATCATGACTTCAATATAACCTATTTCCATAAGCTTTTCATACATCCCTACTCCATTACACCCCACCTCCATCTAGAAAAGGAAAACATAAAAAAAAAATATAGAAAAAGATCAAAAATAATAAAGGAGTTTGGTTGTGAAAATCCACGAAAGTGGCACAATACAAACTCGAATTCATATCGGAAAACCAACTTGTTTGGCCAATATGAATTCTCTATTTTGTTTTACCATTTCTTCAATTTGAGTTTGCAGGAATCATCCTCCAGAATAAAAAAGACTTGAGGACAAGTCTTCCCATCACCAAGGGGGAAGGTTCACAAAAAGAAACTTAGTTATGTCGTTGCATTGACGACAGAACTTGTATTGTTGGCAGTTGGGACGTGAAATATGTTTGAAATCAATTGCAGAGAGACTTGAACGACATCAACAATCAATGGACTAGAATCAATGAAGAATAAACAAACTCTATGTTTCTATCTATCTACGATATTCAAACAAGACAACTTCATCCAATATTGTTAAAGAACAACAACATTCATCCAATACTACAGGGAAGTACAAGAATAGTAAGTGCATAATTCTGCTCTTGTAAATTCAAATTTTTGTAGAAATTTTTAGACTTTGTTAAAATTAAGTTAATACCTGAGTGCATATTTTATGTTCATCACATTTTCCTCATCCTATACCCATTATCTTATATTCTACATTTTCATTTACCCTATACCTAATCCAATGTACATATGTACATACATTCCATATTCATTTCATAACCCTAACCCTAAGTATTTTTCCCATAAGCAAAATGGATCAAAGTGAGGATTTAATAAGTCGAAACCTACACAAACAAACCAAGCAATTAGCATCATGGAAGTAATTTTAAATATGACCTAAATGGTCATTTTAAAATCAAAGAAATATATTACCAAACATATGGGATGTCCTACATGTGTAGACACAACTTTAGATTATGAGTAATATGAGAAATATTTCAAATACATGTGCAAAGGAAATAAGAAATGCAATATTTCAAAAGGAAATATATGCACATTTTTGAAAGGAAGTGAGAAAGGTAATACAACATCATATGCACATTTTGAATGAAAATACAAAATCGAAATGATTAACGTATTAAACATATCACAGTGCATGAGATGCAATATGATACAATGGTGTAAAGGAAAGTATATGGTAATACGATGAGGTGTATGGTTCATATAATAGAAAAAGTGGAATGTGAAGAATGATGAATCATGCAATTGACATGGTATTAAGGTGATGTATATATAACAGCTGCAACAAGATAGAAGGATGGCTTCAAATATGAATGCAAATAATAAACCGGATGGTGGCAACAATACGGTATAAACAGCTCCATTCAGCAGTTCAATGGTTATGCACGGCATACCAACCAAAAGGACAGTAACCAAATAAGTGAAACGGTTAAAACAACAGAGAAATAAACCGTGTGCGTTCAACAAAGAAGAGCTCTGCCATTGTTGAAGCTCAGAACTGTAAATTTATTGCCATCACCGCCATTGAGAGAATGGTAGATGCCATTGGCCAATAGTTGAGGGAAGTAAAACGTTTTAATAGAGCTACAGTGACAGTCAACAGGAAAGTAAAATGGTAAAAATGTTTTGAAAAAAAACCCTGTACGTTTTAACAAGAGCTACAGCCACGCAAAACACACTCTCTCAGCTATTGAAGCCGTAAAAAGGCCTGTACACCATGGATTCAGAGAACATGGCCATAGGAAGGATGCAACCATGGCAGCTATAGGTACGCAGAATAGGAAATGACTTTGAAAAATAAAAAAAAGTCAAACTACATTGTTTAAAAAAACTCTGTAATGTTATTCTCCATAATTGATCCTTTCACCGTGTGAATAAGCTGGAGCCATAAAAAACGTAGGGAGAAATGCTAAGTAAAAAAGGCCTGGAACTATAATTGAATAAGCTGGAGCAGCAAAAGAAATAGGAGAAGAGGCATCGGTTTTAACATGAGTTAAAAACTGAAATTTCTATTCGCCGAGTGGTTAAAGCACTCCAACAAACTCCAAGAATTGTGCAGAAGAGGCAGTCAACAAATAAGTGGGAAATGGTATGAAATACAGCCATGTGGTTGCCAAAATCTCGAGATAACGTAGTCAGCAAAATGATGATACAGGGATTTGGAGCGCCATTAAACAATCCTCAGAACTCGCCAATAGCCAGGTAAACGCCGAAAGATCTTGATTCCAGAAATTAATAAATACAAGGGTTAGATGAACAGCAGTATTAATGAAGTAAACGGCTATGTGATAAGGAAACACGATTTGTTCATCAATCAAGGCGCTGAGTAAGGCACTAAAATCATGCAAAACAATGCGGCAATCTAACCATATTTCGCATGCAAAACACGTCATTCAGATATCTTTGGGATCATATGCGTATTTTGTAAAGTCAAAACAGAGCTTTTGTATAAAAATGACTTTGTATAGCAGAGGAGGTAGAGTGTTATTGTTTAGAGCCGAGGATATGTTTTTTTTGAAGTGTTGTTTCATGACATAAGGATTGTATGGCCGATACGTTTTTTTCCATTGTTACACACGGATATATATTGCATGATTTTGATTAAGAAAGGACTATAATGTGTAACAAAAACATATACTGTGTACATGAAAAAATTTGCTGCTGCAGGGGATTGGTCGTATATTTCGCATTGTATAGCAGAGGTTGTCAAAGGGCCGAGTCATTTGCTTTTTGTAGGAAATGTGCTGATTGTTTGAAGAGCTATTAACGACGAAAATCCTTTAGTTTTTTAAACAGTGCAGGGGTTGATACAAGCCATTGAACAGTGAGCAGCAAGTTTCTTTATGATGATTAGCATAGTGCTGAAGATTAGGTATTGAATCCTAGTTTGCATGATGAATTGTACAGAGAGTAGGAAAAAATATTTCTATTTCAACGCAACATTAAGTTTTTTTTACAGGGGTGTTTTTTTTTTACAAAGGGTAATGATTTAAAAAAGCAGTGACTTATTGTTGTCATGAGACAGAAATCAAACAAGCTTGCAATTCAATTGTTTTAAAACAACATCAGAAAAGAGGTAAGCAACATACTGGAGAAAAATTTGAAAAAAATTGATTGCAAATTGAATGATCATTCAATCTCAGAAATGCATTTCAATTTTGAGAAGCTACTATTTTTCATTTCTTTTTCTGGGCAAATGAAAATGAAATTTGAAAAATGAAAACATGGGTTTTCTTCAAAACAAGCCTAATTACACTCCATGCGAGCCGTTTTCTCAAATTCATTTCTGTTTGGGATATTTTTATGGTTCTTTCAACCCCTATTTTGCAGATTGCATGGGTAAACGAGTGGGTAAATTGAAAGTGAATGCCTAGACATAAAAAAATTTGCTTCTTTTAATGAGATGTAAGGGCATCTGGATATTGGATCCTTTGAGTAAAATTTTTGATTTGAGAGGGACATGAATCCTGTGTTGGAATGTATTTCCAAATTCAAGTTTTATTTGTCGTCTGAAGCTGCTCATCCAGAATGATATATTGGTAAAGAAAGTCATCCACAAGAAAAGAGAAGAAGTACATGAAAGCACAGATATCCTTTACAGGTAGCTCAAGAGAAAGCTTCATCTTTAGGGGACAGAGCCATCGGTAGAACAGCAAGGGAGGTCAGCATACAGAGGTAGAAAATCAATGATACAAAGACAAGCACGAGGACATGCTTGAAGATCAGCAAGGGGGAGATGTTGGCCCTCAGTTTTGGTTTATTTTTGCTTAGGGAAACCTACTTAATCCTTATATTTTCCATCCATTTTCCATCACATCCATCTCATTTTGATGTATTTTATGCATATTCAGGTGTTTAACTTTTAATTTTGCAACTTCTAGAAGTTTTTATGAAAATTGAGTTTCAAGTGCAATTTTGGACTGAATCAGAAATTTCCGTAATAGCTATGTGGATGACATATTTGCAGGACACTTGGGCCCGAGTTTGATGCATGGATGGACAGCTTAGGAACTAGGACTAAGCTAACCCCACTTGGTTCGGCGAGAACGAGCTTTATTAGGCCTGGTCAAGGCTGGTCAAACATGAATAGTCACCAGAAAATCCCTAGGAAATAGGGCAGTTTTGAGATTTTATGGGATTGACCATATTTCTTTGGATGAATTGGATGAGTACGACTTAGATAGGTGGATATGAGTAGATATGAGTGTTATAGATAATATAGATCAGTTTGTTTCATTAAACCTCTATTTAAAGCCAAGACTTTGACGGCTTTTGGAATGAAATTTATATGTAACTTTTGTATAATTTGAGTTGGGAGCTAATTTGAAGAACTTGTTTCATTCCAATTTGTTGTTCATGCTTGGTTGATTTACTAAAGTTGCTATAATTGAGATTTATTCAAGTGTGCAAGGCAAGGGTGGAGGGCCCCAACACCAAGCTAAGTACACTTCTTGGTTCAATTTTCATAAGTTTTCATAGACTAGTTTTTGTTTCAAATGTATTTAGATGTCTGATGATTGCTGAATGAATATTGGTTTAATTCTAATCTACATGTGAAGGGAAACAAAGGAATTTAAGTTAAATTCCCCTTCTATTTGATCTTGAACTAAAACTAAATTTCATTCTCCATTTCCCATTTGAAGTTATTTCTGCATTTCTGGTTTGAAGCAATGGGGATTGTGATATAGTAGGATTGTGAAGAAGGACAATCTGGACCTCCTTAGTTAGGAGCATCTTCTTTTACATCTTCTGCATCATAAGCCATTTTTAATTAGTTCTCCTAGATTTATCTTCATGAAAGTAGTATTGTAGGGAAGAACAACCTGGTTCTCCTAAGTCAGGAGCCTCGTCCCTCACATATTACACAAATGAATTAGAAAGTGTTAAAATAGGTTTATATTTGCAATATGTACTTCTTTAAATCTCCAAATCTTATCTTCTAAACTTGATTATATCTGATGTCCATATACAGTGGATTTGCCTCCAAGTTTTACAAACCCGGATTGATAATTAAATACTTGTGTTCATTTAGTCAATAAATTAGCACAACACAACTATCAACATTCATAATAGTCCTGATGATGGATCCCTGTTAGGATTTGAAACCTTGACGGAAAAATGGTTTTTACCGTGGATTCTCGGATTTCTAAGTTACAAGATATTAACAACAGAGGTCTTAAATCCAGAATCGTTTCTCTATCCGGATGGGATACACTCAGCGAAATCATTTTACTCGAAAAATGTAGGGTGAGGATAGCAAGAAGAGCTGCAGAAAATCTCGCAATTTAGCTCTTCTACTATCGACATTCATAATAGTCCTAATGATGGATCCCTGTTGGGATTTGAAACATTGACAGGGAAATGGTTTTTAGTATGGATTCTTTGATTTCTAAGTTATAAGATATTAACCACAGAGGTCTCAAATCAAGAATCATTTCCCTATGCGGAGGGGATACATGGAGGGAAATCATTTTACTCGAAAAATTTAGGGTGAAGATAGCAAGAAGAGGTGCAGAAAATGTCACAATTGAGCTCTTCTACTATCAACATTGGAAATAGTCCTGATGATGAATCCCTATTGGGATTTGAAACGTTGACAGAAAAATGGTTTTTACAGTGGGTTCTCCGATTTCTAAGTTACAAGATATTAACCACAAAAGTCTTAAATCCAGAATCATTTCCCTATGCGAAGGGGACATATGGATTGAAATCATTTTACTCAAAAAACTTAGGGTGAACACAGTAAGAAGAGGTGCAGAAAATCTCACAATTGTGCTCTTATACTATCAACATTCAAAATAGTCCTGATGATGGATGCGTATTGGGATTTGAAACGTTGACAGAAAACTGGTTTTTACTGTGGGGCCTCTGATTTCTAAGTTACAAGATATTAACCACAGAGGTCTTAAATCCAGAGTCATTTCCCTATGCGGAGGGGATACATGGAGTGAAATCATTTTACTTGAAAAATATAGGGTGAAGATAGCAAGAAGCCATGCAGAAAATGTCGCAATTGAGCTCTTCTACTATCAACATTCAAAATAGTCCTGATGATGGATCCCTGTTGGGATTTGAAACGTTGACAGAAAAATGGTTTTTACTGTGGGTTCTCCAATTTCCAAGTTACAAGATATTAACCATAGAGGTCTTAAATCCAGAATCAATTCCCTATGCGAAGGGGATACATGGAGCGAAATCATCTTACTCTAAAAATTTAGGGTGAAGATAGCAAGAAGAGATGCAGAGAATCTCATAATTGAGCTCTTCTACTATCAACATTCAAAATAGTCCTGATGATGGATCCTTGTTGCGATTTGAAACTTTAACGGAAAAATGATTTTTACTGTAGGATCTCTGATTTCTAAGTTATAAGATGTTAACCACAGATGTCTTAAATCTAGAATCATTTCCCTATACAGAGGGGATACGTGGAGTGAAATCATTTTACTCGAAAAATTTAGGGTGAAGATAGCAAGAAGAGGTGCAGAAAATCTCACGATTGATCTCTTCTACTATCAACATTCAAAAGAGTCCTGATGATGGATCCCTGTACGGATTTCAAATGTTGACGGAAAAATGGTTTTTGCAGTGGGTTCTCTGATTTCTAAGTTACAAGATATTAACCACAGAGGTCTAAAATCCAGAATCATTTCCCTATGCGGAGGGGATACATGGAGTGAAATCATTTTACTCGAAAAATTTACGGTGAAGATAGCAAGAAGACATGCAGAAAATCTCAAAATTGAGCTCTTCTACTATCAACATTCAAAATAGTCTTGATGATGGATCCCTGTGGGATTTGAAAACTTGAAGGAAAAATGGTTTTTTACTCTGGGTTCTCTGATTTCAAAGTTCAGAGATAATAACCACAGGGATCTTAAATTTAGAATCCTTTCCCTATGCAGAGGGGATACATGGAGCGAAATCATTTAACTCTAAATATTTAGGGTGAAGATAGCAAGAAGAGCTGTAGAAAATCTCGCAACTGAGCCCTTCTAAGATCAACATTTAAAATAGTCCTGATGATGGATCCCCGTTGGGATTTGAAACGTTGACGGAAAAATAGTTTTTACTGTGGGTTCTCCGATTTCTAAGTTACAAGATATTAACAACAGAGGTCTTAAATACAGAATCATTACCCTATGCGGATTTGATACATGGGGTGAAATCATTTTACTCCATAAATTAAGGGTGACGATAACAAGAAGAGGTGCGAAAAGTCTCTCAATTAAGCTCTTCTACTATCAACATTCAAAATAGTCCTAAAGATGGATCCCTGTTGGGATTTGAAATGTTGACGAAAAAATGGTTTTTACTGTGGGTTCCCCGATTTCTATGTTACAAGATATTAACAACAGAGGTCTTAAATCAAGAATCATTACCCTATGCGGAGGGGATACATGGGCAGAAATCATTTTACTCAAAAAATTTAAGGTGAAGATAGCAAGAAGAGGTGCAGAAAGTCTCGCAATTGAGCTCTTATACTATCAACATTCAAAATAGTCCTGATGATGTATCCCTGTTGCGATTTGAAATATTGACGGAAAATTGGTTTTGTACTGTGGGTTCTCCAATTTCTAAGTTACAAGATATTAACAACAGAGGTCTTAAATCCAGAATCATTACCCTATGCAGAGGGGACACATGGGGTGAAATCATTTTACTCAAAAAATTTAGGGTGAAGATAGCAAGAAGAGGTGCAGAAAGTCTCGCAATTGAGCTCTTCTACTATCAACATTCAAAATAGTCCTGATGATGTATCCCTATTGGGATTTGAAACATTGACGGAAGATTGGTTTTGTACTGTGGGTTCTCCAATTTCTATGTTACAAGATATTAACCAAAAAGGTCTTAAATCCAGAATCATTTCCCTATGCGGAGGGGATACATGGGGTGAAATAATTTTACTTGAAAAATATACGGTGAAGTTAGCAAGAGGACGTGTAGAAAATCTTGCAATTGAGCTCTTCTACTATCAACATTCAAAATATTTCTTATGATGGATCCCCGTTGGGAATTGAAACGTTGACGAAAAATGGTTTTTACTGTGAGTTATCTGATTTCTAAGTTACAAGATATTAACCACAGAGGTCTTAAATCCAGAATCATTTCCCTATGCGGAGGGTATAAATGGAGTGAAATCATTTTACTCGAAAAATTTAGGGTCAAGATAGCAAGAAGAGCTATAGAAAATCTCACGGTTGAGCTCTTCTACTATCAACATTCAAAATAGTGCTCATGATGGATCCCTGTTAGGATTTGAAACATTGACAGAAAAATGGTTTTTATTGTGGGTTATCTGATTTCTATGTTACAATATATTAACCACGGAGGTCTCAAATCCAGAATCATTTCCCTATGCGGAGGTGATACATGGAGTGAAATCATTTTACTTGAAAAAATTTAGGGTGAACATAGCAAGAAGAGCTGTAGAAAATCTCGCAATTGAGCTCTTCTACTATCAACTTTCAAAATAGTCCCTATGATGGATCCCTATTGGGATTTGAAACATTGACGGAAATATGGTTTTTACATTGGGTTCTACGATTTCTAAGTTACAACATATTAACCACAGAGGCCTTAAATCTAGAATCGTTTCCCTATGCAGAGGGGATACATGGAGTGAAATCATTTTACTCAAAAAATTTAGGGTGAAGGTAGCAAGAAGTGCCGCAGAAAATCTCGCAATTGAGCTCTTCTACTATCAACATTTAAAATAATCCCGATGACGGATCCCTGTTGAGATTTGAAACATTGACGGAAAAATGGTTTTTACTGTGGTCTCCAATTTCTAAGTTACAATATATTAACCACAGAGGTTATAAATCCAGAATCATTTCTCTATGCAGAGGGGATACATGGAGTGATATCATTTTACTAGAAAAATTTACGGTGAAGATAGCAAGAAGAGGTCCAGAAAATCACGCAATTGATCTCTTCTACTATCAACATTCAAAATAGTCCTGATGATGGATCACAGTTGGGATTTGAAACATTAATGGAAAAATAGTTTTTACTATGGGTTCTCCTATTTCTAAGTTACAAGATATTAACCACAGAGGTCTTAAATCCAAAATCATATCCCTATGCAGAGGGAAACATGGATTGAAATCATTTTACTCGAAAAATTTACGGTGAAGATAGCAAGAACAGGTGCAGAAAATCTTGCGATTGAGCTCTTCTACTATAAACATTCAAAATAGTCCTGATGATGGATCCCTGTTGGGATTTGAAATATTGACGGAAAAATGGTTTTTACTGTGGGTTATCCTATTTCTATGTTACAAGATATTAACCACAGAGGTCTTAAATCCAGAATCATTACCCTACGTGGAGTGGATACATGGGGTGAAATCATTTTACTCGAAAAATTTAGGGTGAATATAGCAAGAAGAGGTGCAGAAAGTCTCGCAATTGAGCTCTTCTACTATCAACATTCAAAATAGTCCCTCATGATGGATCCCTGTTGGGATTTGAAACGTTGACGGAAAAATGGGTTTTATTGTGGGCTCTCCATATTTCTAAGTTGCAAGATATTAACGACAAACGTCTTAAATCAAAAATCATTACCCAATACGGAGTGGATACATCGGGTGAAATCATTTTATTCGAAAAATTTAGGGTGAAGATAGCAAGAAGAGGTGCAAAAAATCTCGCAATTGAGCTCTTCTACTATCAACATTCAAAATAGACCTGATGATGGATCCCTGTTGGATTCGAAACGTTGACGGAAATTCGTTTTGTACTGTGGCTGTCCAATTTCTAAGAGTTACAAGATATTAACCACATAGGTCTTAAATCTAGAATTCATTTCCCTATGTGGAGGGGATACATTGAGTGAAATCATTTTACTAAAAAAATATAGGGTGAAGTTAGCAAGAAGAGATGCAAAAAATCTTGCAATTGAGCTCTTCTAACTATAAACATTCAAAATAGTCTTGATGATCGATCCCTGTTGGGATTTGAAACATTGACGAAAAATGGTTTTTTACTGTAGGTTCACCAATTTCTAAGTTACAAGATATTAACCACAGAGGTCTTAAATCCAGTATCATTTCCCTATGTGGAGGGGATACATGGAGTGAAATCATTTTACTTGAAAAATTTAGGGTGAGGATAGCAATAAGAGGTGCAGAAAATCTCGCAATTGAGCTCTTCTACTATTGACATTCATAATAGTCCTATTGATGGATCCCTGTTGGGATTTGAAACGTTGACGGAAAAATGGCTTTTACTGTGGGCTCTCCGATTTCTAAGTTACAAGATATTAACCACAAAGGTCTTAAATCCAGAGTCATTTACCTATGCAGAGGGGATACATGGAGTGAAATCATTTTACTTGAAAAAATTAGGTTGAAGATAGCAAGAAGAGCTGCAAAAAATCTCGCAATTGACTCTTCTACTATCAACATTCATATTAGTCCTAATGATGGATCCCTGTAGGATTTGAAACCTTGACGGAAAAATGGTTTTGTTGTGTGGTTTATCCGTGGATTCTCGGATTTCTAAGTTACTAGATATTAACCATAGAGGTCTTAAATCAAGAATCATTTCCCTATGCGAGGGGATACATGGGTTAAATCATTTTACCTCGAAACATTTAGGGTGAAGATAGCAAGAAGATGTGCAGAAAATGTCGCAATTGAGCTCTTCTACTATCAACATTCAAAATAGTCCTAATGATGGATCCGTGTTGGGATTTGAAACATTGACGGAAAAATGGTTTTTACAGTGGGTTCTCCGATTTCTAAGTTACAAGATATTAACCACAGAGGTCCTAAATCAAAAATCATTTCCCTATGCGAAGGGGAAACATGGATTGAAATCATTTTACTCAAAAAATTTAGGGTGAAGACAGTAAGAAGAGTTGCAGAAAATCTCGCAATTGAGCTCTTCTACTATCAACACTCAAAATAGTCCTGATGATGGATGCCTGTTGGGATTTGAAATGTTGAAGGAAAAATGGTTTTTACTATGGGTTCTCTGATTTCTAAGTTACAATATATTAAGCACAGAGGATCTTAAATCCAGAGTCATTGCCCTACGCAGAGGGGATACATGGAGTGAAATGATTTTACTCAAAAAATTTATGGTGAAGATATCAAGAACATGTATAGAAAATGTTGCAATTGAGCTCTTCTACTATCAACATTCAAAATAGTCCTGATTATGGATCCCTGTTGGGATTTGAAACGTTGAAAGAAAAATGGTTTTTACTGTGGGTCTCCGATTTCTAAGTTACAAGAATATTAACCATAGAGGTCTTAAATCCAGAATCATTTCCTTATGCGAAGGCGATACATGGAGCGAAATCATCTTACTCTAAAAATTTAGGGTGAAGATAGCAAGAAGAGATGCAGAAAATCTCGCAATCGAGCTCTTCTACTATCAACACTCAAAATAGTCCTGATGATGGATCCCTGTTGTGATTTGAAATGTTAACGAAAAAATGGTTTTTACTATGGGTTCTCCGATTTCTAAGATACAAGATGTTAACCACAGAGGTCTTAAATCCAGAATCATTTCCCTATGCAGAGGGGATACATGGAGTGAAATTATTTTACTCGAAAAATTTAGGGTGAAGATAGCAAGAAGAGGTGCAGAAAATCTCGCCATTGATCTCTTCTACTATGAACATTGAAATTAGTCCTGATGATGGATCCCTGTTCGAATTTCAAACATTGACGAAAAAATGGCTTTTACTGTGGGTTCTCTGACTTCTAAGTTACAAGATATTAACGAGAGAGGTCTTAAATCAAGAATCATTTCCCTATGCGGAGGCGATACATGGAGTGAAATCATTTTACTCGAAAAATTTTGAGTGAACATACCAAGAAAAGCTGTAGAAAATATCGCAATTGAGCTCTTCTACTATCAACATTCAAAATACTCCTGATGTTGGATCCCTATTCGGATTTGAAACATTGACGGAAAAATGGTTTTTACTGTGGGTTCTCCGATTTCTAAGTTACAAGATATTAACCACAGAGGTCTTAAATCCAGAATCATTTCCCTATGCAGAGGGGATACATAGAGTGAAATCATTTTGCCCCGAAAATTTAGGGAGCTTGCGAAAATCTCGTAATTTAGCTCTTCTACTATGATCATTCAAAATGTTCTTGATGATGGATCCCTATTGGGATTTGAGACGTTGACAGAAAAATGGTTCTTACTGTGGGTTCTCTGATTTATGAGTTACAAGATATTAACCACAGAGATCTTAAATCTAGAATCATTTCCTTATGCGGAGGGCATACATAGAGTGAAATCATTTTACTCGAAAAATTTAGGGTGAAGATAGCAAGAAGACGTGCAGAAAATGTCGCAATTGAGCTCCTCTACTATCAACATTCAAAATAGTCCTGATGATGGATCCATGTTGGGATTTGAAACATTGACGGAAAAATGGTTTTTACTATGGGTTCTCCGATTTCTAAGTTACAAGATATTAACCATAGAGGTCTTAATTCCAGAATCATTTCCCTATGCGAAGGGGATACATGGAGCGAAAAATCTTACTCTAAAAATTTAGGGTGAAGATAGCAAGAAGAGTTGCAGAAAATCTTGCAATCGAGATCTTCTACTATCAACATCCAAAATAGTCCTGATGATGGATCCCTGTTGCGATTTCAAATGTTAACGTAAAAATGGCTTTTACTGTTGGTTCTCTGATTTCTAAGTTGCAAGATGTCAACCATAGAGGTCTTAAATCCAGAATCATTTCCCTATGCAGAGGGGATACATGGAGTGAAATCATTTTACTCAAAAAATTTAGGGTGAAGATGGCAAGAAGAGGTGCAAAAAATCTCGCCATTTATCTCTTCTACTATCAACATTCGAAATACTCATGATCATGGATCCCTGTTCGGATTTCAAACGTTGACAGAAAAATGGTTTTTACTGTGGGTTCTCTGATTTCTAAGTTACAAGATATTAACCACAAATGTCTTAAATCGAGAATCATTTTCCTATGCGGAGGCTATGCATGGAGTGAAATCATTTTACTCTGAAAATTTAGGGTGAAGATAGAAAGAAGAGGTGCAGAAAATCTCGAAATTGAGCTCTTCTACTATCAACATTCAAAATAGTCATGATGATGGATCCCTTTTGGGATTTGAAATTTTGAAGGAAAAATGGTTTTTACTGTGAGTTCTCTGATTTCTAGGTTACAAGATATTAACGACAGAGGTCTTCAATCCAGAATCATTTCCCTATTCGGAGGGGATACATGGAGTGAAACCATTTTACTCGAAAAATTTATCGTGAAGATAGCAAGAAGAGTTTCAGAAAATCTTGCAATTGATCTCTTCTACTATCAACATTCAAAATAGTCTTGATGATGGATCCCTATTGGGATTTCAGATGTTGACAGAAAAATGGTTTTTACTATTGGTTATCTGATTTCTATGTTACAAGATATTAACCATAGAGGTATTAAATACAGAATCATTTCCCTGTGCAGAAAGGATACAGGGAGTGAAATCATTTTACTCGAAAAATTTATGGTTAAGATAGCAAGTAGAGGTGCAGAAAATATCGCAATTGAGCTCTTCTACTATCAACATTCTAAATAGTCCTGATGATGGATCCCTGATCGGATTTGAAACATTGACGAAAAAATGGCTTTTACTGTGGGTTCTCTGATTTCTAAGTTACAAGATATTAACCACAAAGGTCTTAGATCATGAATCATTTCCCTATGCGGAGGGGATACATGGAGTGAAATCATTTTACTCGAAAAATTTAGGGTGAAGTTAGCCAGAAGAGGTGTAGAAAATCTTGCAGTTGAGCTCTTCTACTGTCAACATTCAAAATAGTCCTGATGATGGATACCTGCTGGGATTTGAAACATTGACCGAAAAATGGTTTTTACTGTGCGTTCTCCAATTTCTAAGTTTCAATATATTAACCACAGAGGTCTTAAATCCTGAATCATTTCCCTATGCGGAGGGGATACATGGAGTGAAATCATTTTACTTGAAAAATAAGGGTGAAGGTAGCAAGAAGAGGTGCAGAAAATCTCGCAATTGAGCTCCTCTACTATCAACTTTCAAAATACTCTTGATGATGGATCCCTGTTGGGATTTGAAACATTGAGGGAAAAATGGTTTTTACTGTGGGTTCTCTGATTTCTAAGTTACAAGATATTAACCACAGAGGTCTTAAATCCAAAATCATTTCCCTATGCGGAGGGGATACATGGAGTGAAATCATTTTACTAGAAAAATTTAGGGTGAACATACCAAGAAGAGGTGTAGAAAATCTTGCAATTGAGCTCTTCTACTATCAGCATTCAAAATAGTCCTCATGATGGATCCCTGTTGCGATTTGAAACATTAACGGAAAAATGGTTTTTACTGTGGGTTCTCCGATTTCTAAGTTACAAGATGTTAACCACAAAGGTCTTAAATCCAGAATCATTTCCTTATGCGAAGGGGATACATGGAGTGAAATCATTTTACTCGAAAAATTTAGGGTGAGGATAGCAAGAGGAGCTGCAAAAAATCTTGAAATTGAGCTCTTCTACTATCAAAATTCAAAATAGTCCTGATGATGGATCCCTGTTGGGATTTGAAACATTCACGGGAAGATGGCTTTTACTGTGGGTTCTCGGATTTCGAAGTTACAAGACATTAACGACAGAGGTCTTAAAACCAGAATCATTTCACTATGCGGAGGGGATACATGGAGTGAAATCATTTTACTTGAAAAATTTAGGTTGAAGATAGCAAGAAGAGGTGCAAAAAATCTCGCAATTGAGCTCTTCTACTATCAACATTCAGAATAGTCCTGATGATTGATCCCTGTTGGGATTTGAAACGTTCACGGAAAAATGGTTTTTACTTTTGGTTATCCAATTTCTGAGTTACAAGATATTAACCACAAAGGTCTTAAATCCAGAATCATTTCCCTATGCGGAGGCGATACATGGAGTGAAATCATTTTACTCAAAAAAATTAGGGTGAACATAGTAAGAAAAGCTGTAGAAAATATCACAATTGAGCTCTTCTACTATCAACATTCAAAATAGTCCTGATGGTGGAACCCTGTTGGGAGTTGAAACATTGACGGAAAAATTGTTTTACTGTGGGTTCTTCAATTTCTAAGTTACAAGATATTAACCACAGAGGTCTTAAATCCAGAATCATTTCCCTATTCAAAGAGGATACATGGAGTGAAATCATTTTACCCCAAAAATTTAGGGTCAAGATAGCAAGAAGAGCTGCAGAAAATCTTGCAATTGAGCTCTTCTACTATGAACATACAAATTTGTCCTGATGATGGATCCCTGTTGGGATTCGAAACGTTGACAGAAAAATGGTTCTTACTGTGGGTTTCTCCGATTTCTAAGTTACAAGATATTAACCATAGAGGTCTTAAATCCATAATCATTTCCTTATGTGGAGGCCATACATGGAGTGAAATCAATTTACTCGAAAAGTTCAGGGTGAGGATAGAAAGAGGAGCCGCAGAAAATCTTGCAATTGAGCTCTTCTACTATCAAAATTCAAAATAGTCTTTATGATGGATCCCTGTTGGGATTTGAAACATTCATGGAAAAGTGGCTTTTACTGTGGGTTCTCGGATTTCTAAGTTACAAGATATTAACCACAGATGTCTTAAATCCAGAATCAATTCCCTATGCGGAGGTGATACCTAGAGTGAAATCATTTTACTTGAAAAATTTAGGATCAATATCACAAGAAGAGGTGCAGAACATCTTGCAATTGAGCTCTTCTACTATCAACATTTAGAATAGTCCTGATGATTGATCCCTGTTGGGATTTGAAACGTTGACAGAGAAATTATTTTTACTGTGGGTTCTTCAATTTCTAAGTTACAAGATATTAACCACAGAGGTCTTAAATCTAGAATAATTTCCCTACGCGGAGGGGATACATGGAGTGAAATAATTTTACTTCAAAAAATTAGGGTGAAGATAACAAGAAGAGCTGTAGAAAATCTTGCAATTGAGCTCTTCTACTATCAACATTCAAAATAGTCCTGATGTTGGATCCCTATTGGGATTTGAAACGTTGACAGAGAAATGGCTTTTACTGTGGGTTCTCCGATTTCTAAGTTATAAGATATTAACCACTGAGGTCTTAAATCCAGAATAATTTCCCTATGCGGAGGGGATACATGGAGTGAAATCATTTTACTCGAAAAATTTAGGGTGAGGATAACAACAGGAGCTGCAGAAAATCTTGCAGTTGAGCTCTTCTACTATCAAAATTCAAAATAGTCCTGATGATGGATCCCTATTGGCATTTGAAACATTGACGGAAAAATATCTTTAATGTGGGTTCTCGGATTTCTAAGTTACAAGATATTAACCACAGAGGTGTTAAAACCAGAATCATTTCACTATGCAGAGGGGATACATGGAGTGAAATCATTTTACTTGAAAAATTTAGGTTGAAGATAGCAAGAAGAGGTGCAGAAAATCTCGCAATTGATCTCTTCTACCATCAACATTCAGAATAGTCCTGATCATTGATCCCTGTTGGGATTTGAAACGTTCACGGAAAAATGGTTTTTACTTTTGGTTCTTCGATTTCTGAGTTACAAGATATTAACCACAGAGGTCTCAAATCTAGAATCATTTCCCTATGCGGAGGGGATACATGGAGTGAAATCATTTTACTCGAAAAATTTAGCCTGAAGATAGCAAGAAGAGTTGCAGAAAATCTCGTAATTGAGTACTTCTACTATCAACATTCAAAATAGTCCTGATGATGGATCCCTGTTGGTATTTGAAACGTTGACGGAAAAATGGTTTTTACTCTGGGTTCTCCAATTTCTAAGTTACAAGATATTAACCATAGAGGTCTTAAATCTAGAATCATTTGCCTATGCGAAGGGGATACATGGAGCGAAATCATCTTACTCTAAAAACTTAGGGTGAAGATAGCAAGAAGAGATGCAGAAAATCATGCAATCGAGCTCTTCTACTATCAACATTCAAAATAGTGCTAATGATGGATCCCTGTTGCGATTTGAAACGTTAACGGAAATATGGTTTTTACTGTGGGTTCTCTGATTTCGAAGTTACAAGATGATAACCACAGAGGTCTTAAATCCAGAATCATTTCCCTATGTGGAGGGGATACATGGAGTGAAATCATTCTACTCGAAAAATTTAGGGTGAAGATACCAAGAAGAGGTGCAGAAAATCTCGCAATTGATCTCTTCTACTATCAACATTCAAAATAGTCCTCATGATGGATCCCTGTTGCGATTTGAAACATTAACGGAAAAATGGTTTTTACTGTGGGTTCTCCGATTTCTAAGTTACAAGATGTTAACCACAAAGGTATTAAATCCAGAATGATTTCCCTATGCAGAGGGGATACATGGAGTGAAATCATTTTACTCGAAAAATTTAGGGCGAGGATAGCAAGAGGAGCTGCAAAAAATCTTGCAATTGAGCTCTTCTACTATCAAAATTCAAATTGGTCCTGATGATGGATCCCTGTTGGGATTTGAAACATTCATGGAAAAATGGCTTTTACTGTGGGTTCTCGGATTTCTAAGTTGCAAGATATTAACCACAGAGGTCCTAAAACCAAAATCATTTCACTATGCGGAGGGGATACATGGAGTGAAATCATTTTACTTGAAAATTTTAGGTTGAAGATAGCAAGAAGAGGTGTAGAAAATCTCGAAATTGAGCTCTTCTACTATCAACATTCAGAATAGTCCTGATGATCGATACCTGTTGGGATTTGAAACGTTCACGGAAAAGTGGGTTTTACTTTTGGTTCTTCGATTTCTGAGTTACAAGATATTAACCACAAAGGTCTTAAATCCAGAATCATTTCCCTATGCGGAGGCGATACATGGAGTGAAATCATTTTACTCGAAAAAATTAGGGTGAACATAGTAAGAAAAGCTGTATAAAATATCGCAATTGAGCTCTTCTACTATCAACATTCAAAATACTCCTGATGGTGGATCCCTGTTGGGAGTTGAAACATTGACGGAAAAATTGTTTTACTGTGGGTTCTCCAATTTCTAAGTTACAAGATATTAACCACAGAGGTCTTAAATCCAGAATCATTTCCCTATGCAGAGAAGATACATGGAGTGAAATCATTTTACCCCAAAAATTTAGGGTCAAGATAGCAAGAAGAGCTACAGAAAATCTCGCAATTGAGCTCTTCTACTATGGACATTCAAATTTGTCCTCATGATGGATCCCTGTTGGGATTCGAAACGTTGACAGAAAAATGGTTCTTAATGTGGGGTTCTCCAATTTCTAAGTTACAAGATATTAACCATAGAGGTCTTAAATCCAGAATCATTTCCTTATGTGGAGGCGATACATGGAGTGAAATCATTTTACTCGAAAAATTCAAGGTGAGGATAGCAACAGGATCTGCAGAAAATCTTGCAATTGAGCTCTTCTACTATCAAAATTCAAAATAGTCTTTATGATGGATCCCTATTGGGATTTGAAACATTCATGGAAAAGCGGCTTTTACTGTGGGTTCTCGGATTTCTAAGTTACAAGATATTAACCAAAGAGGTCTTAAATCCAGAATTAATTCCCTATGCGGAGGTGATACCTATAGTGAAATCATTTTACTTGAAAAATTTAGGATGAATATCACAAGAAGAGGTGCAGAAAATCTCGCAATTGAGCTCTTCTACTATCAACATTCAGAATAGTCCTGATGATCGATCCCTGTTGGGATTCTAAACGTTGACGGAGAAATTATTTTTACTGTGGGTTCTTCAACTTCTAGGTTACAAGATATTAACCACAGAGGTCTTAAATCTAGAATAATTTCCCTATGCGGAGGGGATACATGGAGTGAAATAATTTTACTTGAAAAAATTAGGGTGAAGATAGCAAGAAGAGCTGCAGAAAATCTTGCAATTGAGCTCTTCTACTCTCAACATTCAAAATAGTCCTGATGTTCGATCCCTATTGGGATTTGAAGCGTTGACGAAAAAATGGTTTTTACTGTGGGTTCTCCGATTTCTAAGTTATAAGATATTAACCACTGAGGTTTTAAATCCAGAATCATTTCCCTATGCGGAGGGGATACATGGAGTGAAATCATTTTACTCAAAAAATTTAGGGTGAGGATAGCAAGAGGAGCTGCAAAAAATCTTGCAGTTGAGCTCCTCTACTATCAAAATTCAAAATAGTCCTGATGATGGATCCCTATTGGAATTTGAAACATTGACGGAAAAATATCTTTTACTGTGGGTTCTCGGATTTCTAAGTTACAAGATATTAACCACAGAGGTCTTAAAACTGGAATCATTTCACTATGCAGAGGGGATACATGGAGTGAAATCATTTTACTTGAAAAATTTAGGTTGAAGATAGCAAGAAGAGGTGCAGAAAATCTCATAATTGATCTCTTCTACTATCAACATTCAGAATAGTCCTGATGATCTATCCTTGTTGGGATTTGAAACGTTCACGGAAAAATGGTTTTTACTTTTGGTTCTCCGATTTCTGAGTTACAAGATATTAACCACAGAGGTCTCAAATCCAGAATCATTTCCCTATGCGGAGGGGATACATGGAGTGAAATCATTTTACTCAAAAAATTTAGGGTGAAGATAGCAAGAAGAGTTGCAGAAAATCTCGTAATTGAGTACTTCTACTATCAACATTCAAAATAGTCCTAATGGTGGATCCCTGTTGGTATTCAAAACGTTGACGGAAGAATGGTTTTTACTCTGGGTTCTCTAATTTCTAAGTTACAAGATATTAACCATAGAGGTCTTAAATCTAGAATCATTTCCCTATGCGAAGGGGATACATGGAGCGAAATCACCTTACTCTAAAAACTTAGGGTGAAGATAGCAAGAAGAGTTGCAGAAAATCATGCAATCAAGCTCTTCTACTATCAACATTCAAAATAGTCCTGAAGATGGATCCCTGTTGCGATTTGAAACGTTAACGGAAATATGGTTTTTAGTGTGGGTTCTCCGATTTCAACGTTACAAGATATTAACCACAGAGGTCTTAAATCCAGAATCATTTCCCTATGCAGAGGGGATACATGGAGTGAAATCATTTTACTCGAAAAATTTAGGGTGAAGATAGCAAGAAGAGCTGCAGAAAATCTCGCAATTGAGCTCTTCTACTATCAACATTCAAAATAGTCCTGATGATGGATCCCTGTTGGGATTTGAAACGTTGACAGAAAAATGGTTTTTACTGTGGGTTCTCCGATTTCTAAGTTACAAGATATTAACCACAGAGGTCTCAAATCCGGAATGATTTTCCTATGCGGAGGGGATACATGGAGTGAAATCATTTTACTCGAAAAGTTTAAGGTGAAGATAGAAAGAAGAGGTGTAGAAAATCTCGAAATTGAGCTTTTCTACCATCAACATTCAAAATAGTCCTGAAGATGGATCCCTTTTGGGATTTGATACATTGACAGAAAAATATTTTTTACAGTTGGTTCTCTGATTTCTAAGTTACAAGATATTAACCACGGAGGTCTTAAATCCATAATCATTTCTCTATGTGGAGGGGATACATGGAGTGAAATCGTTTTACTCCAAAATTTAGTGGGAAGATAGCAAGAAATGGTGCAGAAAATCTCGCAATTGATCTCTTCTACTATCAACATTCAAGATAGTCCTGATGATGGAATCTTGTTGGGATTTGAAACGTTGACGAAAAATGGATTTTACTGTGCGTCCTCCGATTTCTAAGGTACAAGATATTAACCACAGATGTCTTAAATCTGGAATCATTTTCCTATGTGGAGGTGATACATGGAGTGAAATCATTTTACTCAAAAAATTTAGGGTGAAGATAGAAAGAATAGCTGCAGAAAATCTTGAAATTGAGCTCTTCTACTATCAACATTCAAAATAGTCCTAATGATGGATCAATTTTGGGATTTGAAACGTTTACGGAAAAATGGTTTTTACTGTAGGTTCTCCGATTTCTAAGTTAGAAGATATTAACCACAGAGGTCTTAAATCCAAAATCATTTTCCCATGCGGAGGGGATACATGGAGTGAAATCATTTTACTAGAAAAATTTAGGGCGAAGATAGAAAGAAGAGGTGCAGAAAATCTCGAAATTGAGCTCTTCTACTATCAACATTCAAAATAGTCCTGATGATGCATCCCTTTTGGGATTTGAAATGTTGACGGAAAAATGGTTTTTATTGTGGGTTCTTCGATTTCTAAGTTACAAGATGTTAACCACAGAGGTCTTAAATCCAGAATCATTTCCTTATGCGGAGGGGATACATGGAGTGAAATCATTTTACTCGAAAAATTTAGGGTGAAGATAGCAAGAAGAGGTGCAGAAAATCTCGCAATTGATTTCTTCTACTATCAACATTCAAAATAGTCTTGATGATAGATCCCTGTTCGGATTTCAAATGTTGACGGAAAAATGGTTTTTACAGTGGGTTCTCTGATTTCTATGTTACAAGATATTAACCACAGAGGTCCTAAATGAAGAATTATTTCCCTATGCGGAGGCAATACATTGAGTGAAATCATTTTACTCGAAAAATTTAGGGTGAACATTTCAAGAAAAGCTATAGAAAATATCGCAATTGAGCTCTTCTATTATCAACATTCAAAATACTCCTGATGTTGGATCCCTGTTGGGATTTGAAACATTGACGGAAAAATGGTTTTTACTATGGGTTCTCCGATTTCTAAGTTACAAGATATTAACCACAGAGGTCTTAAATCCAGAATCATTTCCCTATGCAGAGGGAATACATGGAGTGAAATCATTTTACCCAAAAATTTATTGTGAAGATAGCAAGAAGAGCTGCAAAAAATCTCGCGATTGAGCTCTTCTACTATGAACATTCAAAATTTTCCTAATGATGGATCCCTGTTGGGATTTGAAAGGTTGACAGAAAAATGGTTCTTACTGTGGGTTCTCCGATTTCTAAGTTACGAGATATTAACCACAAAGGTCTTAAAATCTAGAATCATTTCCTTATGCGGAGGCGATACACGGAGTTAAATAATTTTACTCGAAAAATTTAGGGTGAGGATAGCAAGAGGAGCTGCAGAAAATCTTACAATTGAGCTCTTATACTATCAAAATTCAAAATAGTTCTGATGATGGATCCCTGTTGGGATTTGAAACATTGATGGAAAAATGGCTTTTACTGTGGGTTCTCAGATTTCTAAGTAACAAGATATTAACCACAGAGGTATTAAATCCAGAATCAATTCCCTATGCTGAGGGGATACATGAAGTGAAATCATTTTACTTGAAAAATTTAGGGTGAAGATAGAAAGAAGAGGTGCAGAAAATCTCGCAATTGAGCTCTTCTACTATCAACATTCAGTATAGTCCTCATGATCGATCCCTGTTGGGATTTGAAACATTGACGGAAAAATGGTTTTAACTATGGGTTCTCCAATTTCTAAGTTACAATATATTAACCATAGAGGTGTTAAATCTAGAATCATTTCCCTGTGCGGAGGGGATACATGGAGTGAAATAAGTTTACCTGAAAAAATTAGGGTGAAGATAGCAAGAAGAGCTACAGAAAATCTTGCAATGTAAGGATCTCAGCCAAAATGACTAGATCAAGAAACTGATATCAGCCTAGGTATAGGATCACAGGGTTCTGATTTGATTTTTTGAAGGGTTTTACTGGATCAGAAAGAACCAAACACTTAATGCAAGGAAATTAGGTGAAAATTGCAGGGCGTTCGATGTAACAGGGTAGGCACAGTAATTAGAACCTTAGGGTTTGATGGATGAGGTGAAAATATAGGTGAGGAGCTAGAAAGAGCATGTAAACCGCATGGATTCTTCCTAAACTGAAGAAAACAAGGATTTTGAAATGTCTACCCAAAATAGAGTGTAAAGATATGGATTCTGCCTCTAAGGCTTCTATACATCCACTTAAAAGTAGTGAAATGATTGATGAAGTACAAAAAAATTGTGGCATCTGATCACAATATAAAAAACTGAACTGAACATCATTCCACATGGATCCCAAAGAAATAGCTGCAATTTTTCATTAATCTCTTGCTATAACTAGTACAAAATGATGTCTGTCAAGGCCTAAGAAATCCAACCTCTAAAAATGACTAGGGAAATACAGAATATAGGCTTCAAACCACCCATCCTAAACTCACGGGTTTGAATCCATGAGAAGAGGGAAGGATCCAAGAAAGCCTGAACTAATAACAAGAGAATAGGGTGGTCAAAGTGACTCATCCCTAATCTGAGCAAACTAATTAATTACACCTCATGTACTTGATTTACCTAATGTATTTACCCTATTAAGTACTAGAAACATGATAATTACATTTAACTTATCATTTACATAGATAAATTCATGATTTTCCAAGGTGAAAGTGAAAATTGGGATGGAACAGTGAAAATCTGGACAAAGTGTTAGACGCGCAATGCTAGTGCTAGGCACGCCCTTCCACTTTAGCTGCACTTTGGGAGGCCTTCCCGATGTCCAAATTGGGCCCACAATAGCTTTGGGAAATATATACTTGTCTAGTTTCCAGAACACCTTGAATTTCTGAATTTGGATGTCATTGGCCCAGTCCAAAAACAAATCTCCCAACAGTTCTCAGGTGCAGCACCCAAGCCAAAAAGAGGGCAGAAAGGTCATTTTTGGTGTTTTTTGACCTTTTGACCAACCAGTTCTCCTCCAAATACTTAGAAAAAGTACAGGGTGTATGTACTCATCACTAGAAACCCAAAAATACTAACCTTTTGCTAATTAGATTACTCAAAAAAGAGTGTAGCGCTATTTGCCTTACATGACTATGCAAAAACTAGACTGAAAAAAACAACTTCATTCAAGCTTAAAAGTGGTCAAACATGGCCAAAAATGTGTTTTAATGAATGATCAAAGATTAGAGGCATGTAGTGATGCCTAAGAAAGTTTGTGAAGTCTCCTCCTCTCCTCTTGTTTGGTCAATTTGTCAATGTTCTCATGAGCTCTTTCGAGCTTGCTCTGTGCCACTTGGTTCCTCAGTGCATAATACTTTGCCATCTTCCTTTGTATCTCAACATCTCTGTTTGCTTTATCCAAGAGGATCTCGAAGTGTGTGTTCACCTTCTCAAGTCAAGACTTTCTATTCTCATCTATGTCCTTGACAAATTGTCCATTTAAAGTGGGCTGCTCTTCTAATTCTACCTCCTTTTTCCATTCAAGCTCTAAGGCTCTCTTTAATCCTCTTGTTCTTCGTCTTTTTCTCTGTCCCTATTCGTCATCTAGCTCTCCTTAATCTCCATAAGCCTCATCAAGTTGAAATTTGGCCTTCTCAGCCTCCCTCTTTGCCCTGATGTACTTGGTTTGCATCAATTCCTGCATGACCTCTGGTTGCTTATTCTCCTGCTCATAAAAGGATTTGATATATTTGTCCCTCTCTAAACTGGTCTCAATCTCCCTGATTTTAGCATCCTTTGCTTTCAAGGAAACTTGAGTGATTTTGTCTTTATCTTCATCACTTGAGTTCACAAGGAGAAACTCCTTTTTAGTGTCATGTTTTTCATGTTATTGTTTGACCTCTGCTTCCTCCACCATTTTCTCTTTTCCTCTAACCTGTAATGTTGATGATGAAGGAAAGGACCCTCCCACTTTCTATGGGGTAAACATCTGCCTCTTTCCCTTTTTCTGAACTAGTGTGACTCTCTCCTGCCATGTTTTTAAGGTGGAAACTTGAGGGACTGATATGTCGGTCAACGTGAGTGAAATAGTGGGGGATATTGAATGAAGTAAAGGGAAGGATGATTTGAGGGTGAAAAAGTCTATGAAGTGCTATAATTATGATCAAATAGGTGATTTTGGAAACATACAAGGAAGGCTTTGCTATGGTTTTGAAATTTAGGGGTTTAACTTGCTTAATTGAAGGATAAAAATAGATATTGGGCCACTTACTTGTTGTATGCAAGCAATAGAAGCCTTTGTAGCTTGAGTAGATGAAGAAAAGTGGTATTTTGGCACTCCTAGGGTTTGCTAGGCTTTACTAGCCAAATGCACAACACTAACTTCCAGCGTGAAACATCGTTGACAAACGCAACCTTCAATGCATAGGTGTGCAATGCTATTGAAATTTTCTCTGGTTCAGTCGGGAAAATGTGCCCTTCATTGCATAGGCACGCAACACCACACTCAGGTGCACAATGACTCTACCCAGTTCGGAGTGTTCTAGTTAAACAAACCCTCCAACTTGTAGGTTTATTTTGACTACTTCCTGATGTCCAAATTTAGCCCCTGATAGCGCGTTGAAAAGGTCTCTCTCTTGACTACACAATGGACCTATCACACATTGGTAATGATCAATTATAGCCCCTAAAAAGTCAATTCTACCAAGACTGGTCAAAAAGTGCAGAATGAGGGTGCAAAAATCATGTGTTCTTTTACAAGAAACATTTGGAGGTCTTCTTCAACTCCAAATTGAGATCATGATAGCTCATTGGAAATATATTTCTCTCTAGTTATCATTTTACTCATCAAGCAAGTCATTTGGACAATCTAGCTAGAAGAAAGATTGAATTTCCTAAAGTCACTATAGAAGTGAAACAACTCTCTTGTACCAACTGTAGTTTTGACATTTCTCTAAAGCCATGACACCTGTGTAAAAAGTGAAGGGTTATTTTCATTGCTGGCCTATTATGGACAAAAACTTCTCTCATGTTTGCCAAATTTGACCTTGTTTGGTATAAAACATAGTTTCAATAAAAACAGACCCTATGTGTGGCAAATCATTTGTCTCTTGGATTGTCTTATTGAAAAATGATGGCGACATGATGAGTATGAGTTGGAATGGCCACATACTTGCTAAAATGACCTTCCTTATGCCTCATATACTCAGATGTTTCTGATTCCATAGCCAACCATAGCTCAATGGGTGAGGAAATTAGGGTTTAGTGCTTGTGGAAAATGATGATTTAGACATCCTTGGGAAAAGACAACTCCCTTTGGCATGCAATTAATCCTTTGAAACTTTACCCTTTCACTTGACTATTTCCTTTCAAAAATTGATCTTTTGATGGTCCAACATCTTTGGAACACTGAGTTAACAACTTGGGATTGTGAAATTATTACATTTGAAAGACATAAAATTACATAATGAAATAAGAATTTATCTTTACAAACCATATTCACATGGTGAAGGGATGTTATTTGATCACCCTCTACTTGCTGGTCTTATGCAATGGAATGGAACCTCGGAAACCCTAATGACCTAATGAAACCCTCAAAAACTCTAAAATACCTAATGAGACCTTGAAGGACTGAATTTCAAGATGACATAATGACCTCACGACTGATACAAATGACATGATAAAAAATAACTTTATGGATGATGTACATTCAACAAGATATGAAAATATGCCAGCAAGTAATCACATTTAGTGAAGAGTGAAGTTTCTGGACTAGGACTACCATCAGTGACTAATTTTTTTGCATCACCTAGTGGAATGATAGATAATTTCATAGAAAATTTTAGGGGCGAATGTTTTCCCTTTGGCAAAATTAAGGGGTTTTAAATTTTTAGTGGGCGAATATTTTGTATCATAGTAATTTTTTACAAATCACCTCAAATAGCCCACCTTATTTTAAGGGAGAGGATAAAAAAGGTAAATTTAGCCCTTGAAATTAGAAGTTACAACCTTCCATTCACCCATTTTCAAGAATAGATTTTATTTAAGTGAATCCATTCGCCCATTTTCAAGAATAGGTTTTATTTAAGTGAATCCTATGGGCCAAATACCATATTTGTAAAAGATGTATGGTAAATTAATAAAAATATAAATAATTGAGAGGTATGGTAAATAAATAAAACATTTTTTATATTTACTCCATAAGTCACCTTATATAAAGAGGTTTTATTTAAGTGAATCTTGTGGGCCAAATACCATATTTGTAAAAGAGGTATGGTAAATTAATAAAAATATAAATAAACCAGAGGTATGGTAAACAAATAAACATTTTTTTATATTTACTCCATAAGTCACCTTATATTTACGAACACTTTAGGTGAAACCCATGGACAAAATACTATGGGACAAATACCGTGGACTAGATTGTTATTAATACCATGCAAAAAAACATTATTAACCTTAATATTAGTATTAATAAAAATAAAAATGGCACATGGTATTGACCCATGGTATTCACCAAAATGGCACATGATATTGACCCATGGTATTCACCTGGAATGTAGCCTATTTAAATGGGGGAATTAAACCAGCATAGATCCATTTTACTTTGGATCTACTAACCCCTGAGAGGTATCAAATATCGTGATATGCAAACTAGCATAGAGAGAAAAATATTTGATCCCTCTCGAGGCATGGATCAAGAGTAAAAGTGGATGTTGTAATTTAATGTATGTTAAAAATTTTAGCTTGGTTAAAATAAAAAATAAAATAAAAACCAATTATTAATTTTATTAATTTTTATAAATTACTAATAGTAACTTTTAAGCTCCAGGTTTATGATAACCCATGGTAATACCAAGATCTTACAAGATTTTATAATTGAGTAAAATATTCGCCATGCCTAGTGAGAGATTCGCCAAAAAATTATATATACATATTATATTATTGATAAAATCGCCTTCCATTTTTCCTATATACCATGGAGATTCACCCATTTATTATACATATAAATTTAGGGGGGTTCTTAAAATTTTCCCTGGATAATTTATGTGTGGCACATAAAATGAATATGAAAAGATCAATCTTGATCACTGATGAAAATATGCAAATACTAACTCTAACAGGCCCAAGTGGCCTCCACTAATCTGTCTTCCAAATCCCTCTAGCTGTTGCTCAAAGCCTTAGTGAGGATTCTCTCCAATGCCCTATTTGTAACCTCTACTTGTCCATTTTCTTGAAGGTGATAGGAAATAGATGTTCTGTGTTTGATATGATGATGCCTTAAAATATTCTCCATAAAATGTGATGTGAATTGACCTTCCTGATTGATTATTATCTCTCTGGGCTACCTATATTTGTAGAAGGCATTTTCCATTAAGAATTCGACCACTTTCTCCTATATTTATGCCTTGACAACCTTTTTCTTAGCCCACTTTGTTAGTAATCATTGCACACAATGACGTAATTTTTCTGCCCTGATGTTGGATCAATTGGCCCAATGAAATTCATGCCCCACTTGTCAAATGTCACCAAGGCTAGGTGCGGTTGTAGGGGAATTTCATCCTTGGGTGTGGGTTTCCCTATCCTCTGGTACTAGTCACATCTACTGGTATACCTTCTTTCATCTTGGTGAAAAGTGGGACAATAATAGCCAACATGTAGATCTTTGAAAGTTGTTATCTTGACATCAAAATGACCTCCACAGGGCCCTCTTCCATGCCACATCTCCTTAAGATCTGATCTGGTCCCAACTTGAATAGATTGCCCCCAATCCAAGTGAAAGGGTCACGTTTCCTCACAATTATGCTCTTCTCCCCAGATGATAGATTTGGGGGAAATTTTGTAGCAATTAGGTAGTTAGATATGTCAAAAAACCATGGATATAAAACTTAGATAGAAAATAAGTACTCATCTGGAAGCTGATAATTGACTAACCCTTCATCACTTATATGCGAAGAAAGTCTAGACCAAAAATATGCAACTACATATTATTTTCCTAGCTTTTCAATGATAGATAAATCAAACTTGTGTAACGATATCAACCATCTAATGATTCTATCATTCACATTAGGCTTATTCATTGAGTATTTTGTTGTATCTCCCAGAGAAAACCTTGGATTGCTTCAAGAGTACTGCCTGAGCACATCTAAAATGGTGTGTCTCAAATGATTTACAGGATACTGGAGACAATAGTTATGATCTATAGATACATATGTACATAAGAAATAGATTGGTTCATTAATCCCAAGAAATAAAACATGGATTTCTGGTACATCTTCACACGTTCAGATCTTAGAAAGAAACATAAAAATAGTGGAGGCCAATAGATTCAAGGTCTTATAGCTAATAATCTTTTGCAGAGTGTGTGAGAGAGGAAAATAGAGAAGAGTAAATCATCAGATAGAGCATAAGGCTTCAAGAATTTTGTATTTAACACACAGAGCTTGATACATTAAGGATTTCTATGATATTTGGGCTACAAACATAAATAATGAATGAAGGGGGAGCCAAGAGCTATGATTCATGTGTTGCTGATTTAAATATCTAATCTCAATATTCCTCATAGGCATATACATAAATAATGTTCAGACAAATGAATCTGTGAAACAGTTACTTGAATTTTCATTAACATATAGATACTAATGAATATATGAAGGATCTTGAAACACATCTAGCAACAATAATTACATGAATTCAGAAAAGAAGCATGGACATAAAAATGAGTTAAATAAAGGGGAACACATAATGTAATCCTTTGAAGAGGGAATTGTTGGGTGCGGAGCCTGATTATCTTCTGTATTCAAAGGTTTTAGCTGGATGTATACCCCAGGAAGAATGTACACCCCTCCACGTAGGGGGGAGGGTGCAGAGGGGACTTGTCCCTCTCACGGGGGTCTGGGGGGGGGGCTAATCCCCCCTAGTTGGGGGGTCCGGGGGCCAACAGTCCCCTGGCGAGGGTTCAAGGGCAGTGCCCCCGAAGCTAAAATTAGATGTAAAAGTGCCTTGTAAAAGTCTAGTAATTTCTAGTCAATCTGGGCCATTCATTAGGAAGATAATCTGACAATAGAAGTTATGTTTAATTTAGGGCTTTTTTCTCTAGAAGGTAACCCTCACTATATATGAGGGAATTTTATTGCATCTATATCATATCTGTATTTTGAGTGAGGAAAAGAGAGGAGATTGAGAGCGAAGAGGGAGTTACAACAGATGTGTTGTAGGTTGTATCTCTTCAGTTTGTTGGATAATATAATAAAAGAAGGACTGGCTATTTCAACGTGGATGTAGCCCAAACTGGGTGAACCACATATATCTGTGTCTCTCTTGTTTTATGTGTTTCCGTGTTTATATTTCTTCAATATTTTATGTGTTCCATTGCTCTGTAATATATAATTTTCTAACAACTGTTATTAGAGCCGAAGGTCTATGTGGCTAATAAACTTGTAGGAGAGAAGGGTTCCTGGTTCAAGTGGGAGCAATGGCAGAAGATGGTAGGTTAATGGTCGAAAAATTCAACGGCCAAAACTACTAGTTGTGGAACATGCAGATGGAAGATTATCTGTATCAAAGAGATTTGTACCTACCATTGAGCAGAAAGACAAAGAAGCCGACAAGTATGACAGACATAGAATGGGATATTCTAGACAGAAAGGCATTTGGAACAATACGGTTGTGCCTAGCGATGTCAGTAGCATTTAATATTTCAAAGGAATTGACAACAAAGGGTTTAATATCAGCACTAGCCAAACTATATGAAAAACCCTCGGCCTCAAGTATGGTATTTCTTATGAAGCGTTTATTTAGTATGAAGATGTCAAAAGGTGGTTCTGTTGCAAACCATTTAAATGATTTTAACACAGCTACAAGTTAGTTAAGCTCTGTAGGGGTAAATTTTGATGATGAATTTAGGGCTCTATTATTTTTGTGCTCATTGCCAGAAAGTTGGAATGGTTTTGGTATGGCCATTAGTAACTCTGTCTCTAGATCTAGTACCTTAAAGTTTGATGATGTTTTCGGTGTGATCCTTAGTGAGGGAATGTGATGAAAAAGCTCTAGTGAGACATCAAGTAATGCTTTGACAACAGAGACTAGGGGAAGAAAAAGGAAAGAGGAAAGAGCCCAGGATACCACGGTAAGTCAAGAAAAGGCAGATCCAAGTCCAGATCAAGGATAGTGTGTTGGAAATGCTGGAAGAAAGGACACCTAAAGAAAGACTACAAGTCTTGGAAGGGAAAAGGAGAAGAAGCGCAGCAAGAAACTAATCATGAAGCGAATGTAACAGGTGATGTGTTGCAAGATGCTTTGATTCTTTCATTAGAAAATATTATTGATGTCTGCGTGGTAGATTCAGGGGCCTCATTGCATGCCACACCTAATAGAAATATTTTCATGATTATGTTCAAGGAGATTTTGGATAGGTTCGATTGGGTGAGATAAACTCTGTAAAATCATTGGAATGGGTACACTTTTCATAAAACAGAAGAATGGAAATCAATGGCTATTGAAGGAGGTAACGCATGTTCCAGATCTGAAGAAAAAATCTGATTTCAAGAGGTAGTTGGGAGGTGATGGTTGCATAAGTACTTTCACAGATAAAACCTGGAAGGTCACTAAAGGATCCTTGGTAATAGCGAAAGGAGGAAAGGTTGGTAAATTGTATCTATGCAATGGTATTTCTAATTATTTTAATGCTTTAACCTCTACACGAGAAGATACGGCATTGTGGCATCATAGGCTCGGACACATGAGTGAGAAGGGGATGTAGATTCTTCACTCAAGAAATTTGTTTCCAGGTTTGAAGCATGTTGATTTAAAATTGTGTGAAAATTGTGTTTATGGAAAATAGAAGAGAGTCAGATTCCTTAGAGTTGGGAAAGAAAAGAAGAGTGAAAAATTAGAGCTTGTGCATACAAATGTATGGGGACCTACTCAGGTATCATCTCTTGGTGGCTCTCGTTATTATGTTACTTTTATTAATGATGCAACTAGAAAACCTAGATTTATTGTATTCGAAATAAATCTATTGCATTTGATACTTTCAAGAAATGGAAAGATTTGGTTGAAAATGAGACAGGGAAAAAGGTTGAACAGTCTCAGATGAGATAATGGAGGTGAATATTGATGTAAAGAGTTTGATAGGTACTATTCAGAGAATGGAATTCGCAGAGAGAAGATAGTTCCAGTAACACCACAAGGAAATGGTGTGTTAAAAAGGATGAATAGGACAATCATGGAGTGTGCAAGGTGCACAATATTGCATGCAGGATTTCCTTTACAATTTTGGGTAGATGTTGTAGACACTATTGTTTATTTAATAAATAGAGGGCCTTCAATTTCCTTGGATGGTGGCATTCCAAAAGAGGCATGGACAAGTAAAAGGGTAAACTACTCATTTTTAAAGACTCTTGGTTGTGAACCCCTTGTCCACATTAATAAAGAAAATAGAACAAATCTTGAGGCAGAATCAAAGAAATGTACCTTTATTGGATATGGTGTTAATGGTTTTGGTTATCGCATATATGATTTTGAAAATCACAAAATCATTAGGAGCAAAGGTGTAATATTCAATGAAAAGGTCTTGTATAAGAATCAGTTGCAAGAAAAGAAACAAGAAAAATAAAACAGAGAATACACAGTGCTTGATGATATCACAAGAAAAGTGATGGTGCCTAAAAATCATAATGATAAATAGCTAGAACAACAACCACAACAGTAACAGGTACCTCAAACACCTGAAAGTGGTGTTAGAAGATCTACTAGGATAAGTAGACCCCCTGAATGATACTCTCCTTCATTATATTATGTATTGTTGACTGATTTTGGCGAACTAGAATGTTATGAAGAAGCAGTGCAGGTAGAAACCAGGAAGAAGTGGGAGCAAGCCACGAAAGAATAGATGGACGCGTTAGCACATAACCAGACTTGGGACTTAGTCAGGTTACCTGTAGGTAAAACAACATTACAGAATAAATGGGTTTACAAGATAAAGGAAGAATATGGAGGTATTAAAAGGTAGAAAGCTAGACTTGTGGTGAAGGGGTTCGCACAGAAAGGGTATAGACTTTGATGAGATATTTTCTCCTGTTTGGAAAATGACTTCAATCAGAACTATTTTAAGTCTAGTAGTAGCTGTAGATTTGCATCTTGAACAGTTAGATGTAAAGATAGCCTTTCTCGATGTGGATTTGGAGGAAGAGGTATATATGTAGCAGCCACAAGGATATGAGGTAAAAGTGGAGAAACTAGTGTGCAGGTTGAAGAAGAGCTTGTATGGCTTAAAACAAGCTCCTAGAAAGTGGTATCTAAAATTTGATAGGTTTATGTCTGAACAAGGTTATACTATATGTCACTCTGACCATTCTGTTTATCTCAAAAGGAAAAATGATGGCAGCTACATTATATTGTTATTGTTTATAAATGACATGCTTGTTGCAGGTTCTAACATGCAGGAAATAAATGTGCTCAAAGGGAAATTGGCAAAGTCATTTGCAATGAAGGATTTGGGTGCTGCAAAACAAATCCTTGGTATGAGAATAACTAGAGATAGGAAGAATCGCAAATTAACATTGTCTCAAAGTGAGTACATAGAAAAGGTGTTGAAAAGGTTTAATATGTAGAATGCAAAACTAGTTAGTATACCTTTGTCTATCCATTTCAAATTAAGTAAGGAGGCGTGTCCCAAGACTCAAGAAGAAATGGCTCATATGTCTAAAGTTCCATATGCATCAACAACTGGAAGCTTAATGTATGCAATGGTCTGGACAAGGCCTGATATTGCACAAGTAGTGGGAGTTGTGAGCAGATACATGAACAATCTCGGAAAAGAACAATGGATGGCGGTGAAGTGGATTCTCAGGTATTTGAGAGGTACTACAAATCAAGCATTATTCTTTGGTGGTTCAAACATTTCTCTACAGGGATATGTTGATGCAGATATGGCAGGTGACAAAGATAATAGGAGGAGCACTACAGGATATGTATTTACTGTAGGTGGAACAATTGTCAATTGGGTTTCAAAATTCCAAAGTTTTGTTGTACTTTCAACAATAGAAGTAGAGTATGTTGCTACTAAAGAGGCTAGTAAAGAAATGATTTGGTTACAAAGGTTTCTGGATGAATTGGGTAAGAAGCGGGATTTGGGCAGGTTATACAGTGACAGCCAGAGTGCCATACATCTTGCAAAGAACTCTACATTTCATTCCAAGACTGAACATATACAGCTCAAGTACCATTTCATACGATCAACATTGGAAGATGGACAGTTGAAGCTAGAAAAGATACACACTAGCCAGAATCCTACAGATATGTTAACAAAAGTTGTAACCAGGGAGAAACTGAGAATCTACTCAGTTTCAATTGGTCTTCAAGTATGATGAAGAAGATGAGAAACAACCAGGACCAAAGTGGAGTTGCTATAATCAATCTCCAAGTGGGAGATTGTTGGGTGTGGAACCTGATTATCTTCTGTATTCAAAGGTTTTAGCTGGATGTATACCCCACGAAGACTGTACACCCTTCCATGCGGGGGGGTGCGGGGGGGACTTGTCCCCCCCCCGTAGGGGCCAGGGGGGTGGCTAATCCCCCCTGGCTGGGGCGGTCTAGGGGCTAGTGGTCCCCCGGCGGGGATTCGGGCGTAGCACACCTGAAGCTAAAGATATATGTAAAATTACCTTGTAAAAGTCTAGTAATTTCTAGTCAATCTAGGTCATTCATTAGGCAGATGATCTGACAGTAGAAGTTATGTTTAATGTAGGTTTTTTTTTCCCTAGAAGGCAACCCTTCACTATATATGAGGGAATTGTATTATGTATATATCATATTTGTATGTTGAGTGAGGAAAAGAGAAGAGATTGAGAGTGAAGAGGGAGTTATAGCGTATCTGTTGTAGGTTGTATCTCTTCAGTTTGCTGGATAATATAATAAATGAAGGATTGGCTATTTTTCTATGGATGTATCCCAAACCTGGTGAACCACGTATATCTGTGTCTCTCTTGTTTTATTCATTTTCTGTGTTTATATTTCTGCAATATTTTATGTGCTCCATTGCTCTGTAATATAGAATTTTCTAATAGGAATCACCACTATTTCCTTGATATTCTAAAAATATCTATATTACAAAGGAGATACAGACTGAAAATATAACATGCAATGTTTTATCTATAATTTATGAACCTCAATTGATTCTTGCTTTCCCCTACTTATCAGAGAGGAGTAAGGAGCTACATTACATAAAAAATATATATCTCTAGACCCAATTGTCTAGTCGACTAGATGTATCAATCCTGAATGGCTCTGTGGCCAAACAAAGATATTATAGAAAAATAAATGCCTCCTTGAAGGGAAGGCATGTTATAATAATACAACTTAGTCAATAACTAGACAGACAAGTAAATGTAAGTTTCTATACCCCATCCTATGATCGCATGAGCCTCGGGCTATATTTTGTTCATGGTATGGCCCTTTGTGCTTCTCAACTGACCCTATCACTTATGCCTTTACTGCTAAGGTGCCTTGAACTATTGAAGTGGGAGTTGGGTCATTTGTGGGTGCTTGTTCTTGCAGTCTCATGCTATGTAGATTGACGAGGCTCCATACTGATGAGCCTCATCATTGCATAACTATATGGCCCTTAATACACCTCCAAGCTTATTTAAATAAACTCTTATCATAATTCCTTACATATTTTAATTATATTTTGCTTAATGAGATGAGTAAAAGCGAGATGTTATGCCTAGTCAAAAATGTGCATTAATTGTAGGATTTTGAGAGAAAATCATGGTAATTTTGGCTAGTTAAGGGCAAAAACTTGAATGAGATGAGGGGGAGAGATTGTAGGAGATAGATCCTCCTCATTTTCTCCTCACTCATTCGAATATTCCTCCATCAAATCACACTAGCTCGGAGTTGCAAGCCACCGAGTCATCAAGATCAAAAGACTGCCAAGTCAGTGACAGTTAAAGAGCTAGTTCATCTTGACTTTAGGAGCCCAACCTCCCTAGATTTAAGGAAGTCGTTGGAGTTTTCAGTTGTATAAATAAGGAGGCCTAGAGCCTCATTAGGATTCAAATTTTTTATGTAAAAGCACTAAGCATATTTTGAGATGAAGAGGGTAGACATTGTAATGTAATTTTCTGACTTGATAATGAGAATGAGCATTTCCTTGATCCAGTGTTGAGTTGACTCAGAGGGATGAAGCTCTTTAGTTAGGGCTGAACCCTAGCAAAAAAGGCTCCTCTTTTATTTATATGCTTTGTTGATTTCATATAATAATGGTTGAATTGTCCTTAGCATCATTTCATTGCAAGTAGTTGTGGATTTAATTAGCTTGCTTCCATTTGTGCATTACTTCAGCACTAGCTTAGGAAGATAAAGGAATATCAAAAATATGATAGTAGGTAGCTTTGGCCTCAATCCTCCCTTCAAGGAAGATGGTTTGAGGAAAGAACTCCTATGTAGCCCCAAAAAGACAGAATTATGATTCCTTATGGAATTTAAGGTTTTTTGTTACTGAGGCCATCATTTTACTAGCCTTAAAAATATGATTTAGTTGTCATTTTTCATACCTTTAGCCTTGTAGTTGATCTCCTAAATGTTTCACATTATTCAACAACCTTTCCCATGCATGAAATAGCTAACCAAATAATGAAATTCTGCTTTTTCTTTAGTTAATTTCTTATTTGACATGATTTATGGATAAATGTTAGTGATTGATGCAGTGCACAAGTTTCAGCAGCACAAAGGGATTTCATGACCAACAACCCCATCCTAGCCTCATCCATATATGATTGTCACTTTTTCCACTATGTCCCTTCACCAAATTCTTCATTCCATAAGAGTACTTCTCCAAGTTTTTTGAGCAAATCCAACCATCTCATAAACTCGGTTTTGAGCTCTGAAGGAGTCCTAGGCACTCCCTTGCCTCATTTATCCCAACATTCACTTTCTCTAAGTCCTACACCACCTTCCAAATCCTTCCTCTTGCTCTAGGCTGTATCATGTAGGAATACAGGGGATCCTGTAGGAGCATTAATACATCCTGTAGGTTGAATTGTAGTGGCTTGTTTTGAGGCCTAATTGTGGAAAATGCACCTAGGAAGATAGGAGAAGACCCATACTTGCCTCCCAATCCATATGACCATTCACCATCATCCTTAATCCACCTTCCACATCACCAAGAGAAGTTATAATTTATATTCTGACACAAAAAGACAATAAGGAAAAAGAGTTATTTTGTTCATTTACATGCACAACAATAGAATGTTTGGATATTTCAAATTGCATGCTTAGGGCAGTAGGATTACATACATGTTAACTTAGCATTATTTTGAAGCAAATCCTCTTAGCAGTTAGTTAGATGAATGATGTTTTTATGCATTTAATTTTAGTCTTTTCCTTACTACAATAGATAAGAGTCCATGTAGTGTAAATTTCCTTTTTTCCTCATTGGTAATCAAGCTTCTTCTGAATCAATAAAAGGTTGGTTTGAGAAAACATAGGGGTATATCGCCAGCTTAGCAATGAAAAAGAGCAGACCCATTGCATGTACTTGTGTATACAACATTTTAACCTCCAATTTTGTATGAACCTTGGGCTTATAAAGTAGAGTTGGTAGCCTCAGGAGTTGCAGCATTCTTGATGCAATACTGGTGCTCATCATTTTTTGGCGTTGTTTCTGGGGAGGTGTGTGAGTAAGATGTGATTTATGATTTCTTTCTTCCATTTCTTATCTATGACATTCTATTATTAGCTTCATTTCTGCAAAATTAATTGTAAGTTAGTTTTCTTTATTTACCATTCTGCAAGTAAGATTTCATTCAAGCAGTTAGTTTCCATTTAGTTTGTGATTTCAATTCTGAAATTAGTCTCAAAGCTTTAAAAAATAAAACAAATCAAAAACACTTCTTTCATTCCTCATAGGTGTTGGAAATAATACTGAGAGGGGGGGGTGAATCAGTATTAGAAATTTAACAATTTTTCATTTCCATAAACAAATTGATATACACTACTTCTGTCAATTAAACCTGTGTATATATGCAATTGTGTTTAGAGAAAACCACGTATATCTTGTAGACTTCTAATTTAGTTAACTGATCTTAATATATGCATCAGAACCATAAAATAGTAATCAAGTGTAGTAAACAATACAGGGAATCACACACATGAACACAAGATATACGATGGAAGCACAATGTGGCTAAAAACCACCTGCTGCAATTCGTCTCTATCTTCTTTTAATAAGAAACTTCTTTTACAATATTTTTGTACTAGTGAAGTCTTATACCAGTACACAGGCTTCTACTTGCAGAAGCCTACAACCTTCTCTGATTCTCCATCTTCTCCTGGAAGGGAGATACCACCCCCTTAGCTCTTGTACTAGTTGATGTACTAGTACATAGGTGATGACCTATAAAAGGCTAAAACCTTCTCTTTTCTTCCACGGACCACGTTTTATAAATTTCCAGACTGGATCCATCAATAAAATTAATCAAACATCAAATATATCTACATCAACCAATCTCCTGTGCACTAACCAAAAACTGAATCAAAGACTCACTTCTCTGAATGTTGTAACCAGAATATAGTAACAGTACCAGAAACCAATTCTGAACCCAGAACACTATAGCATTAAACAGAAGTAGCTAAAACATATTTTATGAGACGTACCCTACTTCAACATGTGGAACCTACATGCATACGTTATGATATTAAGGAAAACCTGTGTATACGTTGTTTTGAATTACTGAACCAACATGTATACGCACCTTTGCTATGTTGAACCTACGTACAGATCTATAAAAGATAATTTACCCTTCTCAATTATTCAGACATCAGTTATAGCCAGATCATCAGATTTATAGATCACGTCATGCGCCAAATATAACAGATCCAAATCACACAAAGATACTTCTCTTCAAGCCTTGAGATCTTGACCCATCAATAAAACTTATCCTTCTTCTAGCGCTCAGGCTCCTCCTTGATTAAGATCCAGCTATGAACCATAACCCAAATGACTAGTATTCTATATCTTGCTCTTCATAAGATATTCAATTCTTCAGTGCCTTTACCTAATGATCTCCTTCCCCTTTTGTAGTCTTAGGCCTTACTCAATACCATGGTCCAAACCACTTAGAACCAATACCTGGGTCCAAATACCTAGGTTCAACACTTCAGATGAGATACCATGGTCCAAAACCATAGGTCCAAATACCAAGGACCAAAAACCATGGACCAAAAACAAGTTTTCCCACCTGTATGAACTTTTCCTTATGTGAAAGTGCGTGCATATGCATATGCACCTTTGGATTGGCGATCCCGCATGTATATGCAGCTTGGTCAATGGGAACCTCTGTATACATCATTTTCCTATATTCTGAGAGCCTGTGAGCCTGAACTATCATTAGAGTGATTTGCCAAGTGAGTTGCCATCAAGAAAAATACCTATGCCATAGTGCCAAGCATGTGTCATAATGCCAACAATCTCCCCCTTTGGACTTGATGGAAACCCCAAGTCACTCAAAGTCATTCTCCCCCTTTTTCATCAAGGGAAAAGGGTTATGCTACCCCTAAGTTCATGTTGAAATCTCTACCCTGTTGTGCTGTCCATGTTCCCCCTGACTATAGACAAGGTCTACAAAAAGATTTTCTACAAGAAAGAACATGACTCTATACATCATAAATGACCTTCCTATCACCAAAGACTCATACATACATCCATCTCCCAACCAAGTGGAGATATACCAATATTGACTCATCCACCTAACCAAGTGGGGATATACCAAAAGTTTACACATGATAAAATAAGAACATTACATCATCCATCCCAGGCATAGTGGGGAAACCAAAATAGGTTGTTACATGACCTTGATAATAAAAGAATTACATGACATAGAGACAAGACTATGATAGTCAACAGCAGCATCTATCAATCATCATCCAGACTAGCAACCATGATCTCCCTCTGCACCTGTTCTACCCGAATCAAAAACAATTGTGAAGTTGTACCAAGATCTTCTAAGATAATGCCAACAATGCATTACTAGAAGTATATGCTCCCCATGAACCTATGTCAGATGGTCACTATCAGACCCATATCAGACACTTTTCATCCTATGTCTAGCCCACTGTTTTTCTTCAAACCAACAAATACACGACTGTATCCACAAAATAGGCATATGTATGTGCATGCTCTTCATGAAACTCGCGTACAACCACTTTTCTCTAAAACAGATAAGTGTCAACAGCAAGATGATGCATCGACTATTCCTAGCATCTGTCAGAGGTATTCAAATGTCTCCCTGGGTAGTGGTTTGGTGAATATATCAACAACCTTTTCCTTGGAGGGAACATACTCCAATTGGACCTTTTGTTCAAGCACTTGTTCCCAGAGAAAATGACATTTGGTAGGTATGTGCTTGGTCTTTGAATGCATGACTGGATTCTTTGAAATACTGATTGCACTTGTATTATCACAAAAAACGGAGATAGGTGGAGTATAAGTGATTTGAATTTCTTGCAATGTTTGCATCATCCAAAGGAGTTGTGTGTAGCAAGATGCAGCAGCCACATTCTGCTTCAGTTGTAGATAATGCAATTAAACTTTGTTTCTTGCTGAACCAAGATACTAATATGGAACCCATAAAGAATGCACCACCACTAGTGTTTTTTCTATCATCCACACTTCCTGCCCAATCTGCATCTCTATATGCATGAAGTGTGAGATCTGCATCTCTAGGATACCATAAGCCATAGTTTCGTGTTCCTTGAAGATATATGAAAATCCTTTTAACTACCTAAAAGTGTGCTTCTTTTGGATTTGCCTGAAATATTCCAACTATTCCCACTGCATGCATGATGTCTGGTTGTGAACTTGTGAGATAGATTAGACTACTAATCATGGATCTATAAGTTAGTTGATGTACTACTGTTGATTCATCATTTTTGCTGAGGCTACATCCTATTACCATAGTGGTACATACTAGTTTTTGACGTACTTTGTTTGTGATAGAAATATACTGTCTTTGTTTTGTTGTACTTGTAAACCAAGGAAATATGTGAGCCCACCAAGTAGGGACAATTCAAATTCTTTCTGCATCACCAAAGAAAAGTTTTGACTCATGGCTTCTTCATTGCTACCAAAGGTGGTATTGTCAATATACACAAGAAGTATTAGCAATTTATCATTATCAATTTTTATATATAGATTGCTATCTGTTGATCCTTTTGAAAAACCTCGTTGATGGAGGTATTTGTCTAGACGATAATACCAAGCCCTTGGAGCCTTTTTAAGACCATAGAGTACCTTTCTAAGTCTGCATACAAGTTTTGGATCATTTCCAAGGATGAATACATATGGTTGCTCAATATACACTTCTTCTTCTAAGCCTCCATTTATAAAGAAAGATTTCACATCCATTTGATATACTTTGAACTTTTGAAAGCTAGAAAGAGAAAGGAACATTCTTATGGCTTCAAGTCTAGCAACCGGTGAAAAAGTTTCTTCAAAGTCTATACCTTCTTGTTGAGAATACCCTTTACAAACAAATTTGGCCTTGTTTACAATAACATCTCCATTTTCATTCAGCTTGTTTTTGAATATCCATTTGGTCCCTATGACATTCTTATCATTAAGTCTAGGAACCAATTCCCAAGTGTTATTCTTTTCAATCTGCTCAAGTTCTTCATTCATGGTCTTGACCCAGCATTTATCTTTGCATGCTTCACTTATATTTCGTGCTTTGACAGAGGAGAGTAATGATAGATAGCTTGAAGCTTCTGTAATAGTTCTTCTTGTTTGTACACCTGCCTCTTTTTTCCCCAAAAATTTGAGTCTCTGGATGGTTCTTCTAAACATACCTAGATAGAGTCTTTTCTTCTACTGTTATCTATTCTTCTGGTGCCTCATAAGTTTCTTCTTGAGCATTGGTCTGATCTAATGTTGAAGGATAGTCCTCTTCATCTTCAAAATCTTTGCCTTTTTATCTACTTTGGATTGTTGCCTACTTCATCAACCACCACATCAATACTTTCAACAATTTTTCCAAGTCTTTTATTGTAACACTTTTATCCTTTACTTCAGGAAGAGTCACCAAGGAGAATGCCTTCATCTACTCTAGGTTCAAACTTGCCAAGCTTTTCATCAATCCTTTTGATGTAACATTTGCTTCCAAAAAGTTTGAAGTATTTAATAGTAGGAGTCTTACCATACCAAAGTTCATGAGGAGTTTGAGTGTTGTTTACCCGGACGTTTGTTTTGTTGAGAATAGTAATGTCAGCAAATGCAACTTCACCCCAAAAGGTTGCAGGAGTTCCAAACTCATCAAGCATAGCACGACCCATTTGTTGAACCATTCTATTGATCCTTTCCTCCACTCCATTTTGCTAAGGAGTCCTTGCAGTAGATAATTCCCTTCTTATTCCATGTTCTTCACAAAAGTCAAAAAATTCATCCGAGGTAAGTTCCCCTCCTCGATCAGACCTGAGGCATTTGATTTTGTGATCTGATTCATTTTCAACCAAGACCTTGAAAGCATCGTCTTTATGCTTCAGCTGTCCTATCCAGCACATCCTGGAAAAGTCATCAATGAACAATATAAAGTATTCTTCTCCACGAGGTGACTTTTTCCTTGATGTACCACATAAATCAGTATGGACAAGTTCAAGTGGCTTAGTAGTTGATCCTTCCTTCTCATGGAATTGTGCTTTGGTTTGCTTACCAAACTGACATGATTTGCATATTGTATTGTCTGGAATTATGATGTCAGGAAGATCACGAACAACTTGATATTTGCATGCTTTCCTTATCTGAGGGAAGCTTAGATGCCCCAATATTCTGTGCCAAAGCTAGTTTTCATCATTTTCACTTAGATAGAGTTGTTGTTGTCCTCCCCTGAGTATGTATAAATTATTTGGAGTTCTTATGCCTTTCATCATTGTTTCTCCTGCATCAAGCTCACGAACAATACATCCATTTTATCGAAATAGTACCTCATTTCCTTAATCACGCATTTGACTAACACTCAATAGATGATGCTTTAAGCCATCAACATACATAACATTTCTAGCTTTGATGTTTTCTTTTAAAAGAACAAATCCTTTACCTTTTATGAATGCAAGGGTGTCATTTCCAAATGAGAGATTTCTTTCCTTTTCTAAGGCACTATATGACTGGAGTTTTCCTTTATCACCTGTCATATGTTTCGGGCATCCACTGTCGATGTACCACTAATTTTCCTATACTTCCACATATAAGGCTATACCACATATTTTTGGTTGTGGTTCTTTCTTTCTCCTTGTTTTGGGACCCAATGAAGCTTGCTCCTTCTGAGATGTTTGATGAAACTGACTCCTGCATTCAGAATCTTCATGACCGAAGTTGTTACAAATTGAGAATTCTATTTCATTTTCAAGACCAAAAAAGTTATTGTAGGTCCTCTTCAGATCTCAGTCACACTCCTTTGATTTCGTGCATCTCTAGTCATGATGGTCTTGTAGGCAACACATTGAGTAGCTTTCTGTCCAAAGTTATGAAATGACAAACATTGGCCATTAAAGAAATTCCCATGATTATCAAATCTACCGACCAAGTGATTGTAGTTTCTATTGACATTCATTCTTGAGGAAAATTGAGAATTATTTACCTGTGGTTGGTTGTAGCTTCTGTTCATCCTTGAAGTAGATTGACCTCGATTTACCTAGTGATCAGATTTATGCCTTTGCTGATGATTGTCAACCTATTCACTTCTCCTTGGTGCATCAAAATACCTTTTGGAGGTGGATGGCTTCTGTGCTTGAGATGCTTCTTTAGTATATCCAAGAGCTGTCTTGATTAGTGGATAATGTTGCACCTTAATAATCTCATCTAAAGTTTCAGATCCTTTAGCAAATCTAAGATTAAGAGCTTTTGTCTTCTCAATATCTTTTCTAATTCCCACAATTTCACATTCTAACTTTTCATTGTGTTTTCCCTTTTAGCAAGTTGGAATGTCAGAGTATCTATGATCATACTCTTTTCTTCTAAACAGATTTTAAGTTTAGAGATGTCTTCATAGGGATCATCTCCATCTATAGCATCCAAGAAATCATCATCTTCAAAAGCCATCAAAAGTATATAATCATTACCATGTTCATGTTCATCACTATTTAAAAGTCCATCAATGTCTTCATGTGTATAATAACTTTTCTTACTTACGTTTTGTTTTCTGTTCCATTTAATTGGTTCCTTACCTCTATCAAGCTTATCTTTATGAGGACATTTGGTTGCATAGTGACTGACTCTTCCACAAGCAAAGCATTTGAATGGTAGTTTATCTCTAAATCTTCCAGAACCGTGTTGAAGGTTCTTAACAAAGTTTGATTCTTCCTCTCCTTATGATGTATGCCCTGACTGGTTGTATTCTCCTTTTCCTGAAGCTTTGAATGTAGCTTCTCTCATGTCTAATGGACCCCCTTTTCTAATTTTGAAAGCAGTTAGAATTCTGTGTAGCTGTGACATGGTAATACTCTGAAGATTTTTCTCTTCTTCTATGGTAGAAACTTTTGATTCAATCTTAGAAAACAAAGATCTTAGAACCTTTTCAAATAAAGTAACTTCTTTTATCTCTTCACCCAAGTTTTTCATGCGATTAACAATCTCATCTATAAGTAGGAAAAATTAGCTACACTTTCATCATTATGCATTTTGAGAGTGTCATATTATGAGAGCTTGTAGTTTTGCACGTTTTACCTAATCATCTCCTTCATATCTTAGAATGATCTTGTCCCATATTTCTTTGGCGGTTTTGCACTGCATAACCTTGATGAATTCTGATTGAGATAGACTCCCCGATAAAGTATTGACAACCTCTGCATTTGTTTCATACTACTTTTTACCAACCATATCTATAGGAGTTGTTGATGGAAATGTGTATCTTCATTCCACGATATCCCAAACTTATGTACCAAGATATTGAAGATAGGCTGTGGTTCTTACCTTCCAATAGACGAAGTTTCTCCCATCAAAGATTGGTGGCTTGATGGATTCCTGTTGGGTCCCTATAATACTAGTGATTACCCCATTACTATTGTAGTTGTACCCCTTATTAATATTTTTGTGCCCCTACTATCCCCATATAGTTATTATTGTGGCCCATAGAATCCCTCTATTGTTATTTTTGTGGCTTTATATTATTATTGTTAGGTCAGCTGGGTTATATTGTGACTCCTTAGACTCCTATATATAGAAAGGAGGTTTTGTCATTTGAATGATCGAAGAATTGTTCATTTATGTAATGTAAAGGAGGTTGCCCCCTTGAAGAGGCTAAATTCTAAGGTGTTGATCTATCTTTTCTATCTTTTTCTTGAGCTGGTTTCATAACATTTGGTATCAGAGCTTTGGATTCAAGGGTTTCGCTGCTCAAAACAGGTCATCATGGAATTTTCACTGTAAATATTTTTGTGTGACATTTCAAAAGTTGCAAAAAAAACCCATTTGCGAATAAATCACGCTGAACCTCGGGTCTGATTTTTAGATCCTTTCATGCTATATTTGTGGAGATATGATCTGAGGAAGTTGGTCTTTTTGCAGACTCTTGAATTACATTGCAGTCAGGTGACCTAGGGAAAATTGTCATAACTTTCTCTCTGGGGATCATATTGAAATTTCGTAAGAAGGTACAAAAAGAGGATAGACTGTAGTTTCTTGTATACATTTTTCAGATCCAAAGGTCGAAACAGTGACTCGTGGGACGTCGTACAAGTTCGCTCTACTGAACTAGTCTATAATCAAGTCACTGTGGGAGATTTTGCATAACTCTTCCTTGGAGAATCCAATTTGGGTCAGACTTGTGGCATTGGAAAGAGGACACAGAGGGCTACTGAAGGTCACAAAGTTAGATCTAGATGATTGGAAAGTACAGAGGTACATCAGAGGCAATATCGAGCTCCTACAAAGTGAAAAATGGTGTGTAGATTTTCTTAATTTTTTGCTTAAGCTTGGTTTGAAAATTTATTTTGAAGGAATTCAAAGGGCATAGTAGAGAATTATTGTTGGTAAATGATGCCCTAAGGAAAGAAAAGGCAAACACCTAGTAAGGAACCTGAAAGCTCTAGCATGACTCATCAAGAAGAGGAAGAAATGCAAAATGATATATCAAAATTACAAGACCAAGTGCAACAACTGTCCCTTGCACAAAAAGGAACAGAATCTAAGATGGATGGTTTAAGGAAAGGCATAGAAGCTAAGATGGATTATTTAAAGAAAGGTGTAGAAGCTAAGATGAATGAGATGGAAGCTAAGAGGGATGATTTGAAGATAGATTTGAAGACAGACATGGAAGAATTGAAGATAAATATGAATAAGTTGCTACAAGAAAGGGTCACTAATGGTGAAAGGGTAGTAAAGGAAACTCATGATGAGAAAAAAAGAAATGTTAATCATGATTCCATAGACTCTAATGTTGGATCAAAGACCCACCATATTCCAAAAATCGATATGAGGAAGTTTGATGGCAAGGATCCGCAACATGGATATTACAGATGGAGCAATTTTTCGATCTCAATAATGTGCAAAACACACAAAAGGTACGTATTGCAACTTTATATTTGGAACCAAATCAGTTTGTATGGTATCAATGGCTTTTCTCTCATAAACAATTTATCACTTGGGCAATTTTTACGGAAGAATTGATAGCACATTATGAGGATACAAAAAGCAACACTTTTTTTAGCCAATTGATAAGTCTCAAACAAAAGGGTTCAATAATGGAGCACATTGAGGAGTTCGAAAAATTGAACATAAGGGTAAAAGATATTCCAGAGGAGCATAGGATTGATGTGTTCATAGGGTCTTTAAAGGATAATATCCAACATGATGTTGCCTTTGGGAACCTGATTCATTAGAGAAGGCATTCAGGTTAGCAAGAAAAATGGAAAGCAAAATTATGGCAACCAGGAAGCATACCACTCACAACTATAAAGACGGAAGTGTTGTTGCCACTAGTCTTCCACAACCTATAAGGTTGACACCACAACAATTGGAAGAAAAAAGAGCAAAAGGGCTTTGTTACAGTTGTGATAGCAAATACACTAAAGGTCATAAGTGTGCTGAGAAGAAATTATTCTACATAGATTGTGAAGAGGAAGAAGAAAAGGAGCAAGAAAGGTCAAAAGAAGAGGATATACTCCAGGAACAAAGCCTAGATAAAGAAGAAATAAATCCGACCATATCTTGTAATGCATTGGCGGGAATTACCACTCCTCAAACCATCAAGATAGAAGGACAAATCAAGAAGAAAAAGGTAATAGTGTTGATTGATTCAGGAAGTACCCACAATTTTATTCATTGTAAGGTAGCAAAAGAATTGAATTGCTTCTTATATCCAGCACCAGAGTGTCAAGTGATGATTGCAAATGGAGGAACAATAAATTGCTCTGGAAAGTGCCATAATATCAAGCTATCCATGGGAGAATATGTATTGACTAGCCCAATGCTTTCCATTCCAATGGGAGGTGTTGATGTTGTACTAGGAGTCCAATGGCTACAATCCTTGGGTACAATAGCTTTTAATTTTCAAGAACTTTTCATGAAATTTTCTGCGGAAGGAAAGGAAGTTGAATTAAGGGGTATTGCAGGGAAACCAGGAAAGATAATCAGCTCTAATGGTATGACAAAGCTTCTAAAAAAGGAACAAAGAGGTGTAATTGCACAATTATGTTCGCTAGATGTTTCCACATTGGAATCATCTATTTCTCCAGATCTCCAAAAAGTCTTGGACAATCATTCCAAGGTATTTGAGACTCCCAAAGGTCTCCCACCTATGCGTGATCATGATCATGCTATTCATCTGATTCCAGGAAGTGTTCCTCCAAACATCAGGCCGTACAGATATCCATATGCCAAAAGAGTGAAATTGAACGTATGGTTGCAGAAATGCTAGAGGCTGGTATAATTCAACCTAGTCAAAGTTCTTTCTCTGCTCCAGTAGTATTGGTGCACAAGAAGGATGGATCATGGCGCATGTGTCTAGATTATAGGGAGCTCAACAAGCTCACTATTAAAGATAAGTTTCCCATTCCTGTCATTGATGAATTACTGGATGAATTGCATGGATCAATTTACTTCACCAAGTTGGATCTTCGTTCAGGATATCATCAAATCAGAATGAAGATTGAAGACATTCCGAAAACAACATTTAGAACTCATGAGGGTCATTATGAATTTTTGGTCATGCCTTTTGGCCTTACCAATGCACCTTCAACATTTCAAGGTTTGATGAATTCAATTTTCAAACCATTCCTTAGAAAATTTGTGTTAGTATTTTTTGATGATATACTAATCTACAGCAAGTCTTGGAAGGATCATGTTGAACATGTTGACAGGTGCTACAACTATTGGAGGAGAAACAATTATATGCAAAAAGATCCAAATGTTTCTTTGGAGTACAAGAGGTGGAATATCTGGGTCATATTGTATCTCATGAAGGAGTTAAGGTAGACCCTAGCAAAATTAAAGCCATTAAGGAATGGAAAATTCCCACATCCATAAAGCATCTGCGAGGATTTCTTGGGTTGACAGGGTATTATCGCAAGTTTGTTAAGAATTATGGGAGAATAGCAGCACCTCTAACAACATTATTGAAGAAAGATGCATTTTCATGGACTCGGAAGCAACAAAGGCCTTTGAACATCTTAAAGAGGCAATGTGCCAAGCACCGGTCTTAGCTACACCGGACTTCACAAAAACCTTTATTGTGGAATGTGATGCTTCAGGAAATGGAATTGGTGCTGTTTTAATGCAAGATGAAAGACCCATTGCTTTTGAAAGTCATCCAATCAAGGGAAAGTTTTTACACAAAGCTATTTATGAGAAGGAAATGTTGGCAATACTCCATGCACTTAAGAAATGACAACCCTACCTAATGGGAAGACACTTCAAGGTAAAAACGGATCATGATAGCCTTAAATACTTTTTAGAACAAAGATTATCCTCTGAAGAGCAACAAAAGTGGGTCACAAAGATGTTGGGTTATGACTTTGAAATCATCTACAAAAAAGGGAAGAAAAATGTGGTGGCAGATGCACTCTCAGGAAAGGATGAGGATGTGGAAGCATTGTTGTGCACCATTTCTATTATCCAACCAGATTGGATAAACGAAGCAAGGGAGGAATGAAAGAATGACGAAGAAGTGTGGGCACTTATTCTAAAGTTACAACAAGATTCCAGTATCTCTGATACATTTAGCTGGCAAAATGATTTGTTATGGTACAAAGATCGCTTATTCCTCTGTAAGAATTCCTAGCTAAAACAAACGATTCTGATGGAATTGCACACTTCTCCCCTTGGAGGGCACTCAGGATTTTTAAAAACTTACCACAGGGTTAAGAAGAAATTTTTTTGGTATGGCCTTAAATTAGATATTCAAAAGTTTGTGGCGGAATGTTTGGTTTTCCAACAAAATCAAGTGGAAACAATTAAGACACCGGGTCTATTACAACCTTTATCCATTCCAAGCCAACGTTGGGAGGAGGTTTCAATGGATTTTATCACAAGTTTACCCAAGTCTGAGGGAAAGAGTGTCATCATGGTGGTATTTGACAGACTTACCAAGTATGCACACTTTTGTGTGTTATCACATCCATTTAAAGCCAGTATAGTTTCTACTATATTTATGGAAACAATTCAAAAGCTACATGGAAACCCAAAGATTATTATAAGTGACAGAGATCCCATTTTCACTGGAAATTTTTCTACAGAATTATTTTCTTGTCTTGGTACTCAGTTAGCTCATAGCTCATCTTATCATCCTCAATATGATGGGCAAACTGAGATAGTAAACAAATGCTTGGAAGGATATATTTGTTGCTTTGTATCTGATAAATAGACATAATGGGTCAAATGGTTGCCTCTGGCTGAATGGTGGTATAACACTTCCTTCCATACAGCAACAAAAATCACCCCATTTATGGCACTTTATGGGTATCAGCCACCATCCATCACATCATATTTAAGAGAAAATTCTAAGGTTCAAGCAGTGGAACATCACATTGAACATCAACAACAAGTCCTCCAACTCTTAAAGGATAACCTCGTGTTGGCACAGAATAGATTGAAACAACAGGCAGATCAACATCGTCGTGAAAGAAGTTTTGATGTAGATGATTGAGTATTCCTACGGCTACAACCATATAAGCAAATTTTCCTCAAGCAAGCTAAGAAGGATAATAAATTATCACCAAAGTATTATGTTCCATACAAGGTGTTGCAAAAGATTGGTACTATGGCATACAAATTGGAGCTTCCTGTAGCTTCTCGATTGCACCCAGTTTTCCATGTTTCATGTTTAAAGGTTATAGGCGACAAGCTCCCAGTTCAAACAATATTTCCAGAACTTGACGAGGAAGGAAAAATTATATTGGAACCAGAAGCAGTCACAGAAACAAGAAATCAACAGCTATGAAATCGATCAATTTCGGAGTATCTTATCAAGTGGAAGAACTTATCGCTGAAGATTCCACATGGGAGGATGAGAATTTTATACAGAAGCATCCAGAACTTCTCAAGCGTTGAGGACAACACTTTTTGAAGGAGAGGGGCATGTTGGGTCCCTATAATACTAGTGATTACCCCATTACTATTGTAGTTGTACCCCTTATTAATATTGTTGTGCCCCTACTATCCCCATATTGTTATTACTGTGCCCCATTGAATCCCTCTATTGTTATTTTTGTGGCTTTATATTATTATTGTTAGGTCGGCTGGGTTATATTGTGACTCCTTAGACTCCTATATATAAAAAGGAGGTCTTTTCATTTGAATGATCGAATAATTGTTCATTTATGTAATGCAAAGGAGGTTTCCCCCTCGAAGAGGCTGAATTCTAAGGCGTTGATCTATCTTTTTCTTGACTTGGTTTCACAACAATGCCTCTTTTCAATAGTTGTTCATGATGATAGATCTTCCTTCAAGTGATAAAGCTTCTTCTAAAAGGCCTGGATCTGATTCCAATATTTGGAAATAATACTAAGAGCGGGGGGGTGAATTAGTATTAGCAATTTAGCAATTTTTCATTTCCATAAATAAATTGATATATGCTACATCTGTTGATTAGGCCTGCATATATAAGCAATTGTGTTTAGAGAAAACCATGTATATCTTGCAGACTTCTAATTTAGTTAAATAATTTTAATATGTGAATCAGAACCATAAAATAGTAATCAACTGTAGTAAATAGTACATGAAATCACACACATGAATACAATATATACAGTGGAAACCCAATGTGGGTGAAAACCACCTGCTGCAATTCATCTCTATCTTCTCTTAATAAGAAACTTCTTCTACAATATTCCTATACTGGTGCAGTGTTATATCAGTACGCAGGCTTCTACCTATAGAAGGCTACAACCTTCTCTTGTTCTCCAGCTTCTCCTGGAAGGGAGCTACAACGCCCTTAGCTCTTGTACTAGCTGATGTACTAGTACATAGGTGCTAACCTACAGAAGGCTACAACCTTATCTTTTCTTCCAGGGACCATGTTTCATAAATTTCCAGACCGAATCCATCAATAACATTAATCAAACATCAAATATATCTGCATCAACCAATCTCCTTTGCACCAACCAAAAACTGAATCAAACACTCACTTCTCTTAATGCTGCAACTAGAATACAGTAAAAGTAACCAGAAACCAATTTTGAACCCACAACACTGCAACAATAAACAAAAATAGCTAAAACATATTTTATGAGATGTACGCTACTTCAACATGTAGAACCTGTGTGCATACGCTGTTATATTAAAGCAAACCTATGTATACATTGTTTTGAATTACCGAACCAACGTGTATACGTGCCTTTGCTATGTTGGACCTACGTATAGATCTATAAAATGTAATTTACCCTTTTCAATTATTCAGACATCAATTACACCCAGATCATCAAATTTATAGATCAAGTCATGCATGAACTATAACATATCAAAATCACACAAAGATACTTCTCTTCAAGCCTTGAGATCTTGACCCATCAATAAAATGTATCCTTCTTCTAGTGCTTAGGTTCCTCCTTGATTCAGATCCAGCTATGCACCATAACCCAAATGACCAGTATTCTAGAGCTTGCTCTTCATAAGATATTCAATTCTTGAGTGCCTTTTCCTAATGATCTCCTTCCCCTTTTATAGTCTTAGGCCTTACTCAATACCATTGTACAAACCACTTAGAACCAATACCTGGGTCAAAATACCTAGGTTCAACACCTCAAACGAGATACCATGGTCCAAAACCATAGGTCCAAATACCAAGGACCAAAAATCATGGGCCAAAAACAAGTTTTCCCACCTGTACGCGCTTTTCATTGTGTGAAAGTGCGTGCATAGGCATACGCACCTTTGGATCAGCGATCCCACATGTATATGTGGCTTGGTCAACGAGAACCTTCGTATACCTCCTTTTCCTATATTCTGAAAGCCTGTGAGATTGAACTGTCATTAGAGTGATTTTCCGAGTGAGTTGACATCAAGGAAAATACCTATGCCATAGTGCCAAGCCTATGTCATAATGCCAATAGTAGGAATGGGGATAAATTAGGAAAATTTCTACCAAATACCCCCACCAATTCAAGCAGCTAACCTTCCCTCTTCTTTGGTGGCTATGAATTGGAGGACCCCTTAAGTGAATAACCAGAGATATTTGGAGAGCCTACAGGGGGAGAAGAAGAAGGAGAACCCATTGCAACTGACCTAATGGATGAAAATAGAAATGAGAGAGGAGATAGAGAAAGAATTGAGGGTGCCTTTCCCATCAGAGAATCTAATGGGGATACCAAGATGAAAAACATAATCCCCTCTACTCTTCCTCATTTCCATGGCCTGATCTCAGAAGATGAAGACACTTTCTTGTTTGAGTTTGTTGTCATATGAAAAATTTATGATTACACCATTGGTGAGCATAAGTTAAAATTATTCCCAACCACTCTCAAGGATATAGCTCTGCACTGGTTGATGGGTTTACCTGAGGATATCATCACAACCTGAACTCAGATGCAACAAGCCTTGAACAACAAGTATTGTGACTACTGTACGTCCAAATACACTAAAGAGGAAATTTTTAGGATGACTTTAGGGCATGATGAATCCCTAGAGGATTATGAAGAGATATTTCAGCTTAGCTACAAAAGGGCCAGGTGCACACTTGATCCTGAGTCACTGAAGCTAGTCCTACTCAGAGGGGTAAGGGTGGATCAACTAGATACCCTAAACCTGCTAGTAGGAGGGGACATCTACCAGCTACCCTATGAAGATATCAAGATTATCTTTAAGAACCATTCTATAGTAGCTAGGAAAAAGGGTAGGGGTAGTCAACCAATGACCAACCCATCTTCTTACTACACATCCATCAAAGGTGAAACTGGAAATGTGCTGGAAGATTTCAAGAGTGAAATGTTGTAAGCCCTTGCCCTATAGATGGACACTATGCACATCAAGTTAAAGAAGGAGGAAGAAGAAAGAGCATTAGCCATTTTCTGCTCTAAATGTACCAGTAGGCACCTTAGGAATGAATGTCCATTAAACTTGATTGAAATCTACTTGGTCTTTGAAGGAAACCACTCCGCAAATAATTTCCCTTCTCTACCTAGACTAAAATATGTGTATCAGGGAACTGAAGGGGTGACTGAACAACTCTGATACATAAATAAAAGGAGACCACATGGGAATTGACCATACCACCAGGGCATGCAAGGGTCATCCCATGCATATTACAAACCTAACCAGAACACATACATTCCCTCTTAGGGACACCCTACTCATCCCTCCTGGTCTACACCTCCTCCTTGGTATTTTTCACCTCAGTACCATTCCAAACTAACTAGCCAACCATTTCAATGCTCTGCCACAACCTCAGTGGAATGCACCACCCCAGGGGTAGATGCCCCCATACAACAATGCTCCATCCTTATTGCCTTCAACTCCTGCTCAACCACTACTTTTACATCCTGCTCCACCTAAACAACTTCATATGCTTGCCTAGCCAAAGCTAAACCCGAACAACAGATAGGCACAACAAGTATACATTGGAGAGTCATCCTACCCTGCTTATGTTGTGGAGATTCAGGAAATCAACCTGAGGTGTGGGAGAGTATTCCTGGACAACTAACCTCCACCTCCACCTAGGGAGACTGAGGATGAAAAAGAGGAAAGAATGCCTAAAGTGAATCCACCACCTTTTCGTAAAAGATTAACTCATGTAGTCTAGCCTACCCCAGAAGAGAATGAACTTCTAGGTGAATTGAAAAATCTATTTGTCAAAATTCCACTTCTCCAAGCCATGAAGGATGTACCTATTTACAACAAGTTGATTAAAGAGAAGTGTTTCAAACATTCGACGGAGGTGCAATAGAGACACCCCTACCATTAATGTCATTGGACTACTGTCTGATCTAATGCTAGAGAAGGTAACTTACCCAAAGTATTTGGACCTTGGAATCCATGTAGTAGATGTGCACATCAATGGCACCATTGTCCCACACAATTTGATTTATCTTGGGGCTACCATTAATGTAATGACTAAGGACACCATGCTAAATCTCAATATCCAAGGTTCATTAAGAAAGACCACAAGAGTCTTGCAACTTGAAAACTGTTCCACAATGATAGGTGAGGGGATTGTTGAGGATGTGATGGTCTCCATTGAATCTTGGGAGTACCTTGTAGACTTCCTAGTTCTCCAACCTAAGACCAAGCTTACTGGTTATCCTCTTACACTTGGGAAGCCTTCGTTAGCCAATGTCGATGCCTACATCAACTGTAGGGCTGGAAATATGACTATCAAAAATGGGCATCTATCCAAGCAGTGCATCTTGTACATTCCTACTCAGCCATCTCTACAACATGATTTACCTTTATGGCTAGAAGATGGAGAAGAAGATGAAGTCTACTAAGACCAACTCTATAGCTTAGAAATAGCCATAGGAGGAGGACAACTGGATGAAGATGATTTGATTGAACACATACTCCAAATTCCAACTCCCAACACCTTGTCCTTAGAGGAAGTGGTGAAGAAACCAAGAACAACTGTCAGATTGATATATGCTTAGCTGAGTCAAACCCTACCCTTGTCAAAACCATAGAATTTGGCCCTGAAAGAACTTTGGAAGTCAACTCTTCTCCTTCTGCACACGAAGAAGAAAAGTTGTGCAACATGCTAAAGGAACACCTGGAGGCCTTTGCTTGGAGTTACAAGGAAATTATGGGAGTTCACCCCTTGGTGTGTACTCACCACATTCATATCAAAGAAGGTTGCAAACTAGTCTGAAAACCCCAAAGGAGAATGAATCTAGCTCTCAAGGATATAGTCAAAGAAGAATTGCAAAAGTTGTTGCATGTAGGATTCATTTACCCTATCTCGGATAGTGAGTGGGTTTCTCCTTTGGTGTTGGTTCCAAAGAAAAATGGGAAGTGGACGATTTGTGTCGATTATAGAGAGTTAAACAAAGCAACAAAGAAGGATCATTTCCCTCTACCTTTCATTGACCAAGTGCTAGATGGTATGAATGGAGGACATTTTTCTCTTTCCTAGATGGCTTTAGTGAGTACAATGGAATCTAGATCAGCCCAAAAGACCAAGATAAAACCACCTTCACTTATCCTTGGGGTAATTTCTCTTATAAGGTCCTTCCTTTTGGCCTATGCAATGCCCCTGCTACTTTCCAGAGGGTAGTCCTAAGTATCTTTGCCGAGCTAGTTCATGATGCAGTAGAAATTTATATGGTTGATTTTACACCCTATTGGTGTGATTTCCAGGAGGCTTTTCCTAACTTGAGTAAGGTGCTAAACAAATGCATTGAAATGAACTTGTCCCTTAGTCCCAAAAAATATGATTTCTTGATGACTGCAAGGACTTTTCTAGGCCATTCAATATCCCAGAAAGGACTGTTGGTGGACCCAAATAAAATAGCCATCATCCAAAGCGTCTCACCTCCACAAAAATGAAGGGATGTCAGAAGTTTTCTAGGTTTAGTTGGATACTATCAAATATTTATAAAAGACTTTAGCAATTTAACTTCTCCTTTATTTGGTTTATTAGCCAAAGACTCTGAATTTGTATGGTCAGAAAGCTGTCAAGGGGCCTTGGACACCCTAAAGGACAAGTTGACCACTACACCTATTCTCCAAGGCCCAAATTGGGCCCTTCCTTTCCATATACATGTTGATGCCTCTCACAAATCCATAGGAGCTGCTCTAGGCTAGATGTATAACAAGTTACATTATGCCATTTACTTGATGAGTAAGAATTTGTCAAAGGCCGAGTTGAACTATACAGTGACTGAGAATGAGCTCCTAGCTATTGTGCATTCATTGAACACATTTATGCATTACATTATAGGTTACCAAAAATTTGTACATAATGACCATGCTGCAACTAATTCTTGATGAATAAACCTAATGTAAATGCTCATATTATTAGATGGTTAATTTTCTTACAACAATTTGATCTAAATATTATTGATAAGCCTAGCAAGGAGAGTTTTGTTGCAGATTCTTTATCCAAATTAACTTTTCCTGCAAGGGAGGAAGGAATGGTTGATGACCAATTACTAGATGAACACTTATTTTCCATTCATTTCTCTCTCGATAGTTTCATCACATAGCAAACTACGTCGTTTCTACATAGTTTCCACTGAACTTGTCCTCCAAAGATAAAAATAAGATTGTGAGGAAGAGTGCCCCATTCACTCGGATTGGGGGCAACCTCTTCAAACTAGGCCTGAATCAAATTTTGAGAAGATGTGTCAGGGAGGAGGAAGCCTTAGACATCCTTCTGAGCTATCATGATTCGCCTTATGGAGGTCAATTTTCAGCCAAGAGGACAACATTCAAGGTGCTACAATATGGTTATTACTAGCCCACTCTTCACCAGAATGTGAGGAAGTATACTGGTCAGTGTGATCGATTCGAGAGGATGGGGAAACTTACCTTAAGGGATGAAATGCCTCTGGAACCTCAAGTGGCTTTTGAGCCTTTTGACAAGTGGGTTATGGATTTCATTAGACCCATTGACCCTCCATCCAGGGAAAAACAGTACATCATTGTGTGCACTGACTATTTAACCAAGTGGGCTGAAACCAAGGCTATCAAAGCAGCAACAAAGGAGAAATTGGTTGAGTTCTTAAGGGAAAACGTATTTTATAAGTTTGGGTACCCTAGAGAACTAGTAACTGATCAAGGCAGCCATTTTATATCTCACATGATTGAATATTTATTAGGCTGACACAAGATAAAGAATAGAACATCCACTCCTTACAACCCATAAGCTAGTGGGCAAGTGGAGGTGACCGACAGAGTGTTGGAGGGAATTCTAACGAAAGTAATAAGCAACAATAGAAAGGACTGGGCAGATAGATTATTTGAGGCCACTTGGGCCTACAATACCACTTGGAAGAGCACCACTGGATTCACCCCTTATGAGTTGGTCTATGGGAAGAAGGCCCTTATGTTCATTGAATTTGAATACAACACCTTAAGAATGGCAATAGAATTAGACCTAGATCTCACCAGGGAACAACAAGAGATATTTCTCCAATTGAATGGGTTAGATGAGTTTAAAATGCAGGCCCTCCTACACACAGAGGTGACTAAAGTTCAAAGGAAGATCTGGCATGACAAGAACATAAAGGACAAACAATTTCAAGAAGGTTATTAGGCTTTGTTGTATGATTCCAGATACAAGGATTTTAAAGGAAAGTTAAGGACTAGATGGGTAGGGTCTTATGTCATAGAAAAATGTCATGATAATGGTTCAATGTAGATAAGAACCATTGATGTAGAGGTTATTCCTTTACTTGTTAATGAACACAAATTGAAGGTCTATAAGAAGGCCTTGTCAAAGCAAGAATTCATTAATGGCATCAGCAAGATAATGATGGTAGTGGAACAAGTCTCAGCTTCTACCCATCAAGTCACTAAAAAAAATAATAATAATAAAGAAAAGAAAAAATAAAGAGACTCAGGTGAAAACCTCCATGAGGCACCTGAATCCCACTGTTGTGTTGAAAACCTCTTGAGGTGACCCAATGGTGTCAAAAAAAAAAAGAGATAAAAATATCTCTGGGTGAAAACCTCTTTTGAGGCGCCCAGATAAATCATATAGGATGAAAACCTCTTGGAGGCAAACTAGTTGTTTTAAAAAATAAAAGAGAAAAAAACAAAAAAAGGATATTAAAAAAAAAACATTGAAAATGATGTTTGCAGGATAGTAGGATGAGGATTAGAGAAATAAAAGAGGAGAAAAATGACATATACAGTTCATGTTTCCATTCCTCCATTCCATATTCTTCATCATACCATCATTCCCTCCATTTGTGCACTCATCTAGCTCAGTTTTCAAGGGTTCTGTGGTTTCAATAGGATTCCCTGAAAACCTACACGATGATCCTGTAGGAATTACAATGGCTTGATAATCCAAAGGAAAGTGACCCTAGAAAAAGGGGATGACCTGCTTGTGTCAAAAAAATAAATGTTTACTTCACCACCTTATCACCATGCCTCTCTCCACCATGATTACCCTTGCATTGATCCAATAAGTTAGTTTCAAAAAGATTACAGTTTTCAGAAAAAAATAAAAAATAAAAGAGGATAAGAACATAGGACAAAGGGGACAATACTTGAAGGCTATACCTCTCACCTATCAATCACTAGACCCCTTCTCTACACATGACAATAATCCTCATGCTCAAGAAGTGAAGGAATGAATAAAAATTTAGGGGAGAGGCAGCTACAGGACATTCTGTAGGTTTTCTATAGGAAATCCTGTAGCAGCCTATCCCATGAAAAAAGAAATCACAGGTTGTAGTCATCTTCAACATGGGGATCCTAATGATAAGGAAGCTGCTCTAGAGCTTAGGATCAATAGCAAGATCATTAACATCACCATCCAGTACCTGCACATCAGAGAAAAAGCATCAAAGGATGACAAAAAAGAAGAAGAAAAACACATGCAACAAATACAAAGCAAGGACATCACTCTCCAACAAGCAACATCAAGGAATCTTACCACATGTATGTCATCTCGCTTAGACTCTCTCATTAGCATAACATGATAAAAAATGTAGATTTGTGAAAGAGTTGGTTTTATAAGCAAAGGTGGCCAATTGACTTGGCCACCTTCGACCAGTCAATGAGGAAAATACATTCATTTCCCTACACGTGTGGAAACAGTCAAATCAGGAGAAAGAGGAGATGAGGTCAAAAGTGGTAAAGTTACATATAACCAAAGTGGGAGACGATCATGAGGTAGGAGGAATGATGAAGTGGTAGTGGGACCAACAATCCAAAAGTGGGTGCTCATACTTCGGTTTCCAGCACACCATCCCACTCAATCACCCATATGAGAAAATAAATCATTGATTCCAATCCATAGGAGACATTCACAATCTTGAGGATACATCGAAGCAATATTGCTCTTGGCCCCTGAAGTAGTCTACAGGAAAGACAGTGAGAATTTTTTTCGGCGCAGGAGCACCGATAGGATCCTACAGCAAAACCTACAGGATCCTACAAGAGAACCTACAGGATACATGACAGTCATCTACAGGATTGGCAATGATCATTTTAGAAGGGATAAACCAAAGGTTGGCTTCATCAAGTTGTCAAGGAGGTAGGAGCTATACCTTTGCACACTTTCCAAGTTAAAAAAATATATATAGAGAAACCTTCTATTTTGTTAAGGAGATTGCAATTTAGGGAATTGTATATAGAATTATCATTTACAATCTCTCACCCATTATAATTTGGAATTAAAACTATACAAGCCTCCATAATAATCAGAGGAAAAATGATAGTGAGATTTAATAATAGGGAACCCACAAATACAGTGAGAATTCATCGGCACCCTCCTATGGTATAGATCCTCACAAGACAAAATTGGATGGTTTTCTTTGAAAAAATGAGGGGATACGATGATGAGGTAGACAAAGACTTTTCTCTCTCACTCATACCACTGACTAAGACCCATGTCATTGCTGTGTTGAAAGGCCTCTCTATAGAAATCACCCTTGAAGTTATAGGTAGAATTACCAAACTTACTTTTGGGTTTCCTTGGGAAAAGGAAGACAAGGGTAGCGTCCAAATTGCAAAGAAGAAAATATTTTTGGAAGGAGAGGAGGCAATGGGAGACAAAAATGGGGTCAGAAGAGAAAGCATGCCATATCCTTGGAATGAAATTAGCTACCACCTCATTAAGTATATATCATGTGAAGGTGGGTAAAATGTAGTATATGGATACCATTTTAGGCTTCTCCAACAATTGAGGTTTGGAGCAGACACACCTCCTCAAAACATACTAAGCATACCCTACTTTCTTCTCCAATCAGTGATAGATATGAGCATCAAGGTGTAGGAAGGAAAACATCAACAATTAGCCCACCATGGTTTAATTAAACTTATCTTAGAAGATGCCCTCCAAAACCTACGACTCCCTATTACATGGACACATTTCAAAGACATGCAGGTAGAGGGAGACATAAAATCCCATGAATATGACAAAAGCCCCATTGTTAGTGAAAGGGTTAAAGTTAAAGAGGAAACAGAGAGGGATGAAGAGGAAATATAGGAGGAAGTAGATGAAGAAAAGAAGGAGGAACATGATGAAGAGACAGAAAAAGATGAAAAAGAGGAAGTTGATGAACAAAATTAGGAACTAGAGGGAGAAGAAGAAGAGAAAGGCAAGGATGAGAAGGAGAATGGAAAAGAGGACACAAAAGGTAACGAAGAACAATGGTCTACAATTCAAAGCAAATATAGGGGGTAATTGCCAAGGGTATCTCCAGAGCCCACTGAGAACGAGGCAGCAACTGCCCTCACTACCCTAAGTACCCTTATCAAGCAAAAGGGGAAGACACAGAGACAAACCCCATTGTACTTTAGGACAAGAAAAAGTACAAGGATCAGGCAAGGAAAACCTCAAACACCCACTAAAGTTCCTATTGTCATTGAAGACTCACCATAATAGCAAGAAAAGATAACTCCTCTTGTGAAAAATCATGGAGAATGATCACTAGGATAATCCTCTCCGAAATCTCCCATAACTTATGTTAGGAGGCATGTCACCATGTCTGCCTCATCCAAAGGAAAAGTTATCCTACAAGAGACACATAAGGACCTATAGGAAGCTGAGGCCATCCTACAGGAAACTCTACTAAACCTACAGGAAACTCAGAAAATCGACCAAGAGTAAGAAACGAAGAAGGAGGATCCAGAACTAAGGGAACCTAGTCCTCAACCCAACGTTGACTCTTACTACAGGGTCATTGAAGGGGGTAGGGTCATTCCATAAAAATTTTCCATCCCCTTATTCTTTGAGCTTGATAAAGAAAGGGCAAGAACACATAGGTGGATGAAAATTGCCAAATATAAAGGAGTGGAGGGTATAGACCACATGGAGGAGAAAGTAAAGGAGATGAGCAAAGAACTGAGTATACTAAGGGACAGAGAGGCAATGATGAAATCTTAGTTGGAAGCAGAGAATGCATGGCTAAGGGGATAGTTACAAGAGAGGGAAAGTCAATTGGCATCCATGGCCAGTTTATTTTTAGAGGTAATCCAGTGTAGGATTCCAACAAAGTCCTATGAATTGTATCTTAAGGAACAATGGCTACAATTCCAAATCAAGACTTTAGCATAGAGAGGCACTATTGCCTTCCAAGACTACAAATATATCATTTATCTCTATGATCAAATCACCTTGGAGGATAGAGGTAAAATGTATCAATTTTACATACTTAACTTGGCCTTGACAGATCTGAATGTGTGGGACCCTAATTCAAAACGAGGGGGCTTGAGCATGATGGCCTTGGCATCATGGATGAACCATTAGGAAGCAAGAGCTATAGAGATGAAGAAAGGAATGGCAAGAGAAGAGACAAAAACCCTCATGATAAGAGCTAAGCAATAAAATCCAATGGTTGTCATGAGCACCCACAACTTGATTGCAAATGACCCTAAACTTCAACCTAGGCACCTTCCTGCCTAAGAGAAAGCGGTGACAAACTTTGATGACATGTTCAGGTTGTTAGGGGATGACAGAAGTAAGATTTCCAAAGGAGGTGGAACACTTTTCCCTATAGCCTGAAAATCAGAGAGTACCATTCTCCTCAGAGAATGAGAGAGGCACTCAAAAGAACATCCATGTACAAGAAAGCTTTGCAAAGACTTAAAGTCAATTGGATTATCTTGAGACTCAGTCCACCACTTCTCTTAGGAATGTTGGAAGGAAGGAAGGAAGAGGAACAAAGAAAGTAATGGGAGGAGATAGAGAAGAAGGCAAGATTCTATGCACAGGAAGAGGAAACTAAAACAGAAGCATGGAATGTCAAGGAGGCCACTAGAGCAATGAAAGACATGGATATAGATTGAGTTGCTCAGAGGATGAGCAACACTTTAAGTAGGGGGTGATGATGAGCGTCATCATTGGGTAACTATATGGACCTTAATACACCTCCAAGGTTATTTAAATCAAAGCTTCTCATAATTCATTAGATATTTTGATTATATTTTTGTCAATGAGATGAGTAAAGGTGAGATGTTATGCCTAGTGGACTAATATGCATTAATTGTAGGTTTTTGTGACAAAATCATGGAAATTTTGGCTAATTAATGGAAGAAACTCGAATGATACAAGGTGGAGAGATTGTAGGAGATATATCCTCCTCATTTACTCCTTACTCATTCGAGTATTACTCTAAAATAACACTAGCTTGATGTTGCAAGTAGTTGAGTCATGAAGATCAAATGGTAGTCCATTGAGTGACAGTTAACGAGCTAGTTCATCTTGATTTTGGGAGCCAAGCCTCCTAGATTTAAGGAAGTCATTGGAGACTTCATTTGTATAAATAAGGAGGCCTAGAGCCTCATTAGGATTCTAATTTTTGATGTAAAAGCACTAAGAATTTTTTGAGTTCAGACTTTTGGAAGACATTGTTATGTAATTTTCTGATTTGATAATGAGAATGAGAATTTCCTTGATCCAGCACTGAGTTGAATCAAAGGGCTAAAGCTCTTGGGTTATGGCCCAACCCTAGCAATAAAGGCTCCTCTTCTTGTATTTGTAAGCTTAGATGATTTCATAGATTAATGGTTGAATTTTCTTTAGCATCATTTCATTGCAAGTAGTTGTGGATTTAATTAGTTTGCTTCCATTTGTGCATTGCTTCAACATTAGCTTAGGAGGATAAAGGAATATCAAATAGCTAATAGTAGGCATATTTGGCCTCACTCCTCCTGTTGAGCATTAGAAAAGGTATGTAATTGCCACTTATTTCATTATATTTTCCTTTAATTCATAACTTCTTTACATTATGAGATGGGCATATGATGAAGGATTATGATAAAGTTAAAGAAATTTGGGAGTAACATAAAATGACTAATTATTACCTTTTTATATGAAGAAAATGAAGAAAATGGAAGATCACCATTTCAGAAGAAAGGACAAGGCAAAACCAACTGTTGTCCTTTTGACAGGGAATGCATCTAGATGAGGCAATCCAGATCAGAGCACATGAGCCAGGAAAAGGAAGAAGAAAGGCCATATCAGCACAAGAGGATGAAGATATAACTGAAGGATAATGATATGGCAAATCCCTCAATGTCCTTTGATTCTGAGGGATCGCTACCTTAAGAATATCTATATCTTTCATATTTCTGCCTGGCCACTACAAAAAGGGACGGTGCTGCTAGCCCAAGGGGTGGATTATTGTTGTTTTATAGAATTTTTTGTTGCAAACTGAACTTTGATCATCGACTCTCTTTAAAGAGAGATTATTGTAACTCTATTTTCATGATTAATACATAAACGTTTTCGCTGTTCTATCTTTGATTCTGGAGTAACTGCAGCAATGCATCCATGGTGGCTAGCGGCCTAACCCTAGTGCATCACTTGCTTTCTGTACCATTATTTTCCAATTACAAGTCATTTGTGGTTTGATTTCTTTTACTTTCTTCATTCAATAATATTCTATTCCTTGACATTTCATTTATATTTAATTCTTATTTGAATAGTAAGGTTATCATTTGCAACTAAAATGTTATGATGTTCATTCTGAAATCATATCGCACTGCTATTCCTTTATAGATTGGCATCACTATTCGTTTACAAAGTAACATTCCTCTTCATTTATAGATTGATATTGTTGTTCATTTAGCTATGGTTTACCTCTAATTGTGATTGCTGTTAATTCGGATTATCGTTCCATTGCAACTACAATTGTTTTTCCTTTATAACCATGGTTAATATTTATTATGCTAAACTCAAACTGCTGATTCCATCATTATAGATTCATTGTATGTTAACATTTGATTTAGTTCATTGTGCGTTTACATTTGATTTAGTTCAATGTTCAATATTTCGTAGACTTACTTAAGTTTGTTGTTCCATTCTTGGTTTGCTATTCAGTTCATTCACTAGTTAAAGATTGTTGCTCAATTCCTTTAGATAATGATTGCTGCTTAATTCATTCCTGTAAGTTAAACTTTGTTGTTCAATCCTTTCAATAAATTAGTTGTTGTTCCCTTTTCTGTTAATCAAATTATCATTTCGACTAATTTCTTTGGTGTGAATAGAATGAGGTGCAACTGTAGTAAACATTGACTATTGATGTCTAGTTCCCAGATTGGAGATCTTCTCTTTGATTGCTTTTCATTTGCATCAGTTTACAAAGAAAAGAGTTATCATTACTGCATCCTTGACTGATGAGTGTTGTAGTTTCTTAAATGAATAATTTATTTACAAAGCATTTCAATTTCTTGCCATTACATTTAGCTTTTGTTGCCAGCATTTATTTACTTTTGTAAAAAGCACTATACTACTAGCATTACTCTTGACAAGTGACCGCCTATTAAACAAAGAATTTTTACTGCTCAATACAAAGTCAAACAAAAATGTTTCAGGGTCCTCACTTCTCAACCCATAGAAGTTTGGGAGGACAGATGGTGAGATATTTTTCATTGTGGTATGTGTTTCCTCATACACTATAGGGAATCCAAAAGAGTTATCTATTTCTCTATTTCCTCTGCCTCCTCCATTATTACCTCTACCTCCTCCATTATCTCCTCTACCTATTCCTCCGCCCCCTCCTCCAAACAATGAGAATTCTCCATCTTGTTCCTCTTCTGCCATTATAGTTTCTTCAGAGTCAGTATAGGGTTCAACCTGCAAGGTTATTTCCTCCTCCTCTAGTTCTTCTATTAATGGAGTATGGAAGAGAGGTTCTACTTCTTCTTCTCCACCAAGTACTCCTAATTCTTCAACTATAATGGGCTCTCTTGTGGAGTTAAGAAAAACTATGCCTGCTGTTGGAGATGCAATTTTTTTCACCCCAAGGATAGTGTTGGTAGAAGAAGTATGACATTCTTCTGATTGGATTTCTACCCTTGGAATTTCAGGAGTCCTATGGCCGGGAGTGTGAGTTTTGGATGAAGGTGTGTCTTTTCATGCTCTTGGTGGAGAAGGTGTTGTTGTAGGAATTGAACTTATGACCCTAGCTATAAATCTACCCTAGAGTCTCTTTCTCTATGCATGTCATTATTTTTTTCAATGTAAGAGATAAGGCTACCTAGCTACACTTCCCCGGTAATGGCACCAAAATGTTTGGTCAATTTAGTGTCCTAAATTTCTCTACATAAATTATCAATCCGGGTATCGTAAACTGATGAAGTGTAGTGCAATGTTTATGCTAGATGACCCTTCTAACTTCATTGTTGTTATGTTTTATGTTGATTTGGGGGTTTTTGGTCCTTTAATCCCTAATGATTTACAAGGAAACTAACAAAATATTAAATCTAACTTATGTAAAGACTGCTACGAACCTAAAGAAATGAGAATTAAAAGAGCTTAAGTAAGATTTGGAATCAAAGTTTAATCAAGAAATGAAAATAGAGTTTCTATTTTCGCTCTTATCATTATTTCCAAATCATGAACTAAAAACTAAAAAGTAAAATTGCAACTACTGTCTAATCATTTACAGAAAAAAAACTAAATGAAAATACTAAAAAGTGAAAGTGAAATTGCAACTAACGTCTAATCTATTAAAAAAACAAAGAAAAATGAAATACTTAGGTACTCTGCCTCTCAATTTTGGGAGAAAAATCTCCTTGTGATGACATTTTGAGGAAGTTTGTACTTCATTATTCTAAGAGAAAATAAATGCAAAAATGAAGAAAAGACTCACTATATGAATGAAGTGCTCAATCACTTAGTTTAAGATGAGTTATCAACTAGAATGGCTCTTCATAAACATTCATTAACACCATGAGTCGATAAAATAGTCATAAAATGGCCAGAACTGTAATGGCACTGATTAGGCTAATTGAAAATTTAAAGACTAGTGAAATAGTAAATGAAACAAACTACGTTACACTACTGAATTTTGACTTCTAACTACTGATAAAAAATAGAAATAAATTGAATAAAAAGAATCTATTCTATACCAAAAGAAGTTATTCAGCATTAGTAAAGAAATGATAAAAGTTGCATTATAAACAAGCTTAGTACAAAAAATGATTGTGAACACTATGAGAAGAAATGATGAATTTATTGGTTTACCTAAAAAATTAAAAAACAAAATGAAATAAAAATTCAGTTAGCGTAGGGGCCCTCTGCAACTGATCAGGTTATGCGTGCTTAATCGATCTCTAAGAAACTCTTTCATATATCCATAAAACATGCGGTCTTCATATTAAAATAGGAAAATGAGCTTTTCAAAATTACAGAACAGTAAGTCTGAGTTTAATACATGAGGAAATTCAAACTCCTTCCGAGTTCTTTACACTGGTATTTTGTGGGAAAATTATGCCACTATTTGTGGAGGAAAATAAGCTACAGCCAAAAACACGTAGAAGACAAGCACACAAAATTTTCTTCCTCGGCTACTGGAGACATAAATCCAAGATGATGGCTATTGGATTCAGTTGCATAGATGGTTGTTGGAGTCTGTGGGTTCAGGAAGTTGTTTTCGATAATGCTTCCCATCACTGTGAAATGCGTTGATTATCCATTAAACAAAGTCTTGTTGCCTTCGATCTATACATTTGACTTCTCCATTGACCGAAGTCTTGTACCATCTTCCTTGTCAACTTGGGATAGGTGAATAGGAAACATTCCATGTCATGATGATTTCTAAGCTTCCTGTGTAGTTAGTTTCTCCTTCTAGCACCTGGAACCTGTTAAAGCATGGAAGTAGCTGCAAAATAGCCAATTAGCTGCAGAATAGGTTGTGTTTCGTAGCTATAAGAAAAAAAATTATTCAAATAACAAAACATAAAATCATAATATGTAAATCACTAAATGTCCTCCTTAAGGCAATATGTACTAGTCATTGATGATAGGAATGCATTTCCTCATGGAAAAACAAAGAAAAAGGATGAGAAGAGTTGCTAAGGAAAGAGTAGTTTTGAGGCTCAACAAAGATGATAGCAGTAGGTGGTTTTCACCCACATTGGGTTTCCACTTTATATCTTGGTGTTCATGTGTGTTGATTATGAGTGATGCTTTATTTTTCTTTTACTACACTGTCTAATTAATTCCTGATATACTGATTAAAGTTCAGTACATGATAATTTGGGTAAATCAAAAGATCTTTGCATATGCGTTGGTTTCATTAAGTACAGTTGCATATACACGTTAGTTAACTGAGCTAAAGTAGTGTATACAAATAATTTTTGAAAATTAAATTGTTGATCTGATAATACTGATTCACCCCCCCCCCCCCAGTATTATTTCCAACAATTGGTATCAGAGCAGGTCCTTAAGAAGAAACTTGATCACTTGAAGGCAGATCCATCATCATGAGTAATCAAGAAAGTGGGGGATCCATCAGATAGCCAATATTTTATTGGAGAAAATTTGTTTATTGGAAGGTAAGAAGCACAACCTATCTTCAATCTCTTGGAACGGATGTTTGGGAAATCGTGGAAGGAGGATAAACATTTCCATAAGCAATTCTTACAAATACGATAGGTAAAAATCAATATGAAACCAATGTCAAGGCTATCAATACATTATTGGGAAGTCTTTCACAATCAAAGCTTATCAAAGTTATGCATCTCAAATCAGCCAAAGAAATATGGGACAAAATCATTCTAACCTACGAAGGAGACTCTCAGGTAAAACGTGCTAAATTGCAAACTCTCATAATTCAATATGAAACTCTCAAGATGCACAATGATGAAAGTATAGATAGTTACTTCTTACGTCTAGATGAGGTTGTTAATTGCATGAAGAATCTGGGTGAAGAGATAAAGGGAGTTAACTTAGTTGAGAAAGTTTTAAGATCCTTATCTGCTAAATTTGAATCAAAAGTATCTGCCATAGAAGAAAAGCAGGATCTATAGACTATTACTATGACACAGCTTCACGAAATCTTGACTGCCTTTGAGATGAGAAAAGGAGGTCCATTAGATATGAGAGAAGCTACATTTAAAGGTTCAGCAAAAAGAAAAGAAGAACTCAATGAATCAGGACATATTTAAGAAGAAGAAGAGGAAGTAAACTTTGTCAAGAAGCTTTAACGGGGTTCTGGAAGATTCAGAGGCAAATTACCCTTCAAATGTTTTTCCTGTGGTAGAGTTTGTCATTATGCTACCAAATGTCTTCATAAAGATAAATATGATAAAGGGAAGGTATCTACAAAATGGAATAGAAAACAAAGCGTAAGTAAAAAGAGCTACTATACTCATGAAGATAGTGATGGTTTATCAAATAGTGATGAAGATGCAAATAGTAATGACTATAGACTTTTGATGGCTTATGAAGATGATGATTTTTTGGATGCATTAGATGAGGATGACCTTTATGAAGAAATCTCTAATCTCAAAATCTGTTTAGAGGAAAATAATATGATGATAGATACCTTGACATACCAACTTGCTGAAAGAGAAAAACACAATGAAAAACTAGAATGTGAAATTGTGGGTGTAAGAAAGGATCTTGAGAAGACAAAAGCTCTCAATATTAGATTTGATAAAGGATCAGAAACCTTAAATGAAATTATCAATGTGCATCATTATCCTCCGATAAAGACAGGTCTTTGATATACTAAAGAATCATCTTAATCACCAAACTCATCAACCTCCACTAAATGCTATCTTGATGCAGCAAAGAGCAGTGAATAGTTTGACAATCGTCAACAAAGGCATAAAGAAAATCAGTAGGTAAATCAAGCTCAATTTACTTCAAGGATGAATAGAAGCCACAATCAACCTCAGGTAAATCATACTCAATTTGCTTCAAAGATAAATATCAATAGAAACTACAACAACCAAGTTAGTAGATTTGATAATCGCAAGAACTTCTTTAATAATCAATGTTTCTTATGTCATAATTTTGGACACAAAGCTGCTCAATGTGTTACTTACAAAACCATCATGACTAGAGAAGGACGAAATCAAAGGAATGTGACAAGGATCAAGAAAAGTTCCTATAATAACTTTTCTCTTCTTGAAAATTACATAGAATGCTCAATCTGTAACAACTTTTTCAATCAAGAATCTGAATGCAGGAGTAAATTTCGGCAAATATATCAAAAGGAGAAAAATCCATTAAATCCCAAAATATGGAGAAAGAAAGAACCACAAACAGAAAGATGTGGTATAGCCCTATATGCAGAAGGACAAGAAAACCAGTGGCACATCGATAGTGGATGCTCAAAACACATGACAGGTGACAAAGAAAAACTTCACTAATATAATGCCTTAGAAAAGGAAAAGAGTGTCTCATTTGGAAACGACACTCCTACTGTCATAAAAGGTAAAGGCTCCATTTTCTTGAAAGAAAAAGTTAAAGCTAGGAATGTTATGTATGTTGATGGCTTAAAGCATAACCTGTTGAGTGTGACTCAAACGTGTGATCAAGGAAATGAAGTAGTGTTTCGATCAAATTGATGTGTTGTTCATGAGCTTGATAGAGGAGAAATTGTGATCAAAGGTACAAGAACTCCAAAGAACCTATACATACTCAAGGGAGGACAACAATAGTGCTATCTAAGCAAAAATGATGAAAACTAGCTATGGCACAAAATATTGGGACATCTAAGATTTTCTCAAATAAGAAAAGCATGCAGATTCGAGGCTGTTCGTGATGTTACAGATATCAACATCCCTAAAAATACTATATGAAAATCATGTCAATTAGGTAAGCAAACCAAATCTCGCTTCATTGAAAAGGAAGGGTCAACTAGTAAGCCTCTTGAACTTGTTCATACTGATTTATGTGGACCATCAAGGAAAAAGTCACTTAGTGGAGAAGAATACTTTATATTGTTCATTGATGATTTTTCTAGAATGTACTGGCTAGGTCTTCTAAAGCATAAAGATGAAGCATTTGAAAATTTCAAAGCCTTCAAAGCTTTGGTTGAAAATGAATCAGATTGTAAAATCAAATGCACCAAATCTGATCAACGAGGGGAATTTACCTCAGATGAATTCTTTGACTTTTGTGAACAACATGGAATAAAAAGGTAGTTCTCCACCGCAAGGAGTCTTCAGCAAAATGGAGTGGTAGAAAGGATTAATAGAATTATTCAATAAATGGCTCGTGCTATGTTAGATGAATCTCAAACTCCTACAACCTTTTGGGGTGAAGATGCATTCACCACCATCACTATTCTCAACCAAGAAAATGTTCGGGTAAACAACACTCAAACTCCACATAAACTTTGGTATGGTAAGACTCCTATTGTAGAATACTTCAACGTTTTTGGAAGTAAATGTTACATCAAAATGATTGATGAAAAACTTGGTAAGTTTGATAATGACAATGAAGAAGATGAGGATCATTTTCGCACATCAAATCACATTGATTCTGAGGCAGAAACCAATGAAGCACCAGAACAAGAGATAACAATATAAGAAAAGACTTTGTCCAAGTATATTCAGAAAAATCATCCAGACACTCAAATTTTAGGGGAAAAAGGGGTAGGTGAGTAGACAAGAAGAACCATTGCCAAATCCTTAAGCTATCTAGCATTACTATCTTCCACTCAACCTCAAAATGTAAATGAAGCATGTAGAGATGAATGTTGGGTCAAGGCCATGAATGAAGAACTTGAGCAAATTGAAAAGAATAATACTTGGGAATTAGTTCCTAGACCTCATGATAATAATATCATAGTAACCAAATGGATATTCAAAAACAAGTTGAACGAAAATGGAGAAGTTATCAGAAACAAAGCCAAACTCATTTGCAAAGGATATGCTCAATAAGAAGGTATAGACTTTGAAAAACTTTTGCACCTGTTGCTAGACTTGAAGCCATAAGAATGTGTCTTGCTCTTTCTAGTTTTCATAAATTCAAAGTATACCAAATGGATGTAACATTTGCCTTTCTTAATGGAGACTTAGGAGAAGAAGTCTATATTGAACAACCAGAAGGATTCACTATTGGAAATTATTCAAAACGTGTATGCAAACTGAGAAAGGCTCTCTATGGTCTAAAACAGGCTCCAAGGGCCTGGTATTACCGTCTTAACAAATATCTCCACCAACATGGTTTTTCAAAGGGGTCAGCAGGTAGCAATCTATATACAAAAATTGACACTGGTAAATTGCTAATAATTGTTGTTTATGTTGATGATATCATTTTTGGTAGCAATGAAGAATCCATGAGTCAAAAATTTTCTTCAGTAATGCAGCAAGAATTTGAGATGTCCTTGCTTGGTGAGCTTATCTATTTTCTTGGTCTACAAGTTCAACAAAATAAAGATGGTATTTTTCTCTCACAAACCAAATATCTCAAACAGATCCTGAAAATATATGCCATGGAAGATTCTAAACTAGTATGTACCCCAATGGTAACAGGATGTAGTCTTAGCTCAAATGATGAATCAGTAGTAGTACATCAACCAACTTACAGATCCATGATTAGCAATTTTCTTTATCTAACAGGTACCCGAATGGACATCATGCATGTTGTGGGAATAGTTGGAAGATTCTAAGAAAATCCAAAGGAATCACACCTTCAGGAAGTCAAAATGATTTTCAAATATCTTCAAGGAAAACAGAACTTTGGTTTATGGTATCCTAGAGATACAGATCTTACACTTCATGCATATGGAGATGCGGATTGGGCAGGAAGTGTTGATGACAGAAAAAATAGTAGTGGTGGTGCATTCTATAGGGGTTCCAGGTTAGTGTCTTGGTTCAGCAAGAAACAAAGTTCAATTGCATTATCTACAGTTGAACCAAAATATGTGGTTGTTGCATCTTGTTGCACACAACTACTTTGGATGATGCAAACCTTGCAATATATTTAGATCACATGTACTCCACCCATCTCCATTCTATGTGATAATACAAGTTCCATCATTATTTCAAAGAATCTAGTCATGCACTCCAAGACCAAGAACATACCTGTCAACTATCATTTCCTACATGAACAAGTGCTTGAACAAAAGGTCAAATTGGAGTATGTTCCCTCCAAAGAACAGGTTGTTGATATATTCACTAAACCACTACCCAGAGAGACATTTGAATATCTCAGACAAAAGCTGGGAGTAGTTTTTGCATCATCCTGTTGTAAAATCCTATTTTTCAGAGAAAGGTGGTTATATGCGAGTTTCATGAAGCATTTTTGTGCCCATACACAAGTTTCCGTGGGCACAATTGCGTATATGTTGGTTTGAAGAAAAGCAGTGGGCCAGAATTAGAAATAAAAATGAACTATGTTTCTGTCAATTATCTGCTCTGTTTGATGATGATGCTTTGATATCTCTTACTGACATATGCATTGATCAGATCTGACAGTGAACTAGTGGAAGAGGTTTAGGGGGAGAACAGGGTTGATGATATTTTGAGAACTAATAATGGACATATACAGGTTGTTGGTCTGGATAATGTTGCTAATGGTGTAGATCATATGATAGTTGCTAATGACTATCATGGTCTTGTTTAAAATATTTGGTCTTTGTTTGTAAAGGTCATGAAAAGACCTAATTTGTAACCTCATTATTCATGGGATGGATGATGTAATATTTCTTCTTTTTGACATGTATAAACAATTGGTATATCCCCACTTGGTTGGGAGATGGACATATGTATGAGTCGTTGGTGATAGGAAGGTCATTTGTGATGTATGTGTAGAGTCATGTTCTTACTTTAGCACATATTTTTGCAGACTTTGCTTATGCTCAGGGGGATCATGAACTCAATTATGGGAGCTCAATTAGTACAGTTCAGCATATCATAAAATTCAGAATTCACTCAGGGGGAGCATGACCTTTTTCCCTTGATGTCAAAGGGGGAGAGTGACTTGGTGTGGTTGTTGTTGCCATCAAGTCCAAAGGGGGAGATTGTTGGCATTATGATGTATGTGTTGTACTTGATGGAAACCCACTTGTATAAGAGCAACTCACTTGTATATGGTAACTAGATAAATATATAGAACAAATATCAGATGTGACAGAATACATGACAGTAGTGTTTACAGATGTGATGAAATGTAGGGCAGCTTTAAGAAATCAGTTTAGAAGGCAACTCACTCAGATGAAAGATCACGGTATAGAAGGTAAACAAAAAACAATTATAGAATGAAGAAAGAGAGGTATACGTAGGTCCACCATTGATCAAGTTGCGTATACATGCAAGTTCACTGTATACAAGTCACGTATATGTACACATGCACTTTCATCGAAGGAAAAGCACGTATACCTTGGAAAATTAAATTTTTGGTCCAAAGTATTTGGTCCATGGTATTTTGATCCATGGTATTGGTCCAAGGTATCTAGTCCAAGGTATTGACCCTAGGTATCGGGTCCAAGGTATTGGTCCTAAGTAGTTTTGGTCCATGGTAACTAGATAAATCTACAGAAGAGATATCAGATGTGATAGAATTCATGATAGTAGTGTTTAAAGATGTGATGAAATGTAGGGCAACTTTAAGAAATCAGTTCAGAAGGAAACTCACTCAGATGAAACTCACTTGTATAGGGTAACTAAATAAATCTACAGAAGAGATATCATATGTGACATAATGCATGACAGTAGTGTTTACAGATGTGATGAAATGCAGGGTAGCTTTAAGGAATCAGTTCAGAAGGAAACTCACTCAGATGAAAGATCACGGTATAGCAGGTAAACAACAAAGAATTATAGAATGAAGAAAGAGAGGTATACACAGGTTCACCATTGACCAAGCTACGTATACATGCAAGTTTACTGTATACAAGTTGCGTATATGTACACACACACTTTCATGGAAGGAAAAGTGTGTATACCTTGGAAAACTAAATTTTTGGTCCAAAGTATTTGGTCCATGGTATTTTGATCTTGGTATTGTTCCAAGGTATCTGGTCCGAGGTATTGACCCTAGGTATCGGCTCCAAGGTATTGGTCCTAAGTGGTTTTGGTACATGGTATTAAGAAAGGCCTAAAACTATAAATGGAGGAGAAGATCATTAGGCCAATGTGTGCAAGTATCGAATATCTAATGAAGTGTGAGATCCAGTATGTAAGTTATTGGGTTATGGTGCATTGCTGGATCTAAACCAAGGATGAACCTTAGCTGATGATGAGAGATCAGATCTAATGATAGATCAGGATCTTAAGGTGTAAAATGAATTATCATTATGTGTTTTTGCTCATGTATATTCTAGATATGAATTCTAATGCATATATTATTCTATAAATGATATGATCTGGGTATAACTAAAGTTTGGAATAGCTGCAGAATTATGAACTTATATTTGTAGATATATATGCTGGTTGGATTTGAGGAAAGCACGCATACACGGAGTTTCGACACATGGAAGTAGCGTATACCTTATAAAATATGTTTTAGTTGGTTCTATTTGTTGTTGCAGTGTTCTGGATTCTAGCTTGGGTTCTGGTTACTTTATTCTGGTGACAACATTCTGAATGATCAGATTTATGGGTTGTCAAAGTGATTGATTGATTCAGTTGTCGTTGGTTCAAAAGGAGATTGGATGATGCAGATATATTTGATGATTGAATGATTTTGTTGATGGATCCATTCTAAAAATTTATGAAAGGAGGTCCCTGAAGGAAGAAATAAGGTCGTAGTATTTTATAGGTCAACGCCTACATACTAGCAAACATATTGGCCAGTACAAGAGCTAGGGAGTTGTATCCCCCTTCCAGTAGAAGATGGAGAATGAGAGAAGGTTGTAGCCTTCTGCAGGTAGAAGCCTGTGTACTGGTATAATACTGCACCAATACAAAAATTGTAAACATAATTTTGCTATTATTAAAAGAAGAGAGAGACAACAACAACAGCTTGTTTTGACCCACATTGGATTTCCACATTATATCTTGGTGTTCATGTGTGTTTCCTATGTGTGATGGTTTATTATTCTTTTACTGCATTGTCTAATGGATTCCTGATATACCGATTAAAGTTCAATACATGATAATTTGGGTAAATCAAAAGTTCTCTGCATATATGCTGGTTTCATTAAGTACAATTGCATATACACGCTAGTTCATTGAGCTAAAGTATCATATACAAATCAGTTTCGAAAAATAAATTATTGATCTGATAATACTGATTCATCCCCCCTCTCAGTATTATTTACAACACATGCGTCATGAATATTCATGATGAGAGCTAAATAGTACCGACTCATCAAGGATGGAAAATCATTCATCATCAACATGCATAAAGGCAAGTCAAAACATTCACTGATAAGTACTAACCAAGCCAGGAAATTGGTCATTTCGAGCAAGAAGTATGCTTTATTGTTTTTAAGAGAAAATCAATCTATAGAGGAGTCAATAAGAAGCAAGGCATCCCTATAGGGGTGTACTAAGAAACAAAAATAAAATTTTGAGGAGTTTTTACAGGTATACAGGGACATTTTCTAAGAGCCTGAGGGGATAACCCCTAATAGATAAGTGAGGCATGAGATATAGCTATTTCCATACTCATTTCCAAATATTGGGTTGTATAACTAGTCTATTACAGAAGCAGGAGAGCTGAAAAAATAGTTGCAGCAACTACTGGAACATGGTTTCATTCGACTGAGTACATCACCATGTGGGTCACCCATCATCATTATGCCAAAGAAGCATGGGACTTGGCGGATGTGTACAGATTACAATGGGTTCAATAAAATCAAACTCAAGAACAGATGCCCTCCGCCCAAGGTAGAACACCTACTAGATCAGTTGCATTAGGAAAAGTATTTCACCAAGCTAGACTTGAAGTTTGGACATCACCAAGTTCAAGTCAAAGAAGAATATATATGGAAGACTAGATTCAAAACAAGGTAAGGTTTGTATGAGTGCTTTGTTATGTCATTTGGACTATGTAATGCACCATCTACATTTATAAGATTAATGAATGATGTGTTGTGCCATTTTATAAATTCATTTGTTATTGTCTATTGGGATGATGTATTGCTATATAGTGCTACCTGGGGGGAGCATATTTCACATTTGATGTAGGTGCTGGAAACATTGAAGAAGCACCAGCTACTAGAAAATCTTAAGAAGTGAAAGTTTGTGCAACAGTCCTTGGTGTATTTGGGATATGCGTAGGTCGAGGAGAATTAAAGATAGATCCTTCCAAGATGGAGACCATGTTGAAATGGCCAGTACCTACTAATGTTACTGAGGTTAGAATTTTCATTGGAGCCACACAGTACCTAAGGAAATTCATAGCCTTGTTTTAGCGATAATAGTATTGATCCACACCATAACAAGAAGTAGAAAGAGTTTCCAGTGGGGAAAAGGGCAGGAGAAGGCTTTCGATGAGTTAAGGAAGAAGATCAATAAAGCACCGATTTTCGCATTACTAAACCTACAATGACCCTTTGTAGTGGATAGAGATTCGAGTGGGTATGATATGGGAGTTGTCTTGATGTAAGGAGGAAGGCCTGTTTGCTACCATTCTAAAGTATTTTATAGGGAAGTTCCTAACTACTCTACCTATGATATGGAGCTCTATTGCATCGGGCAAGTTGTGAAGAAGTGGAAGTAGTATCTGATGGTAAACATGACAATAATCCACACAAATCACCAGTTGTTATAGTACTTGCAGAACTAGAATAAGCTACAATATACCAGGCATTACACTTGGGTGGGGCTTTTAAAACAGTTTCATTTGGTGATCAAGTATAAGAAGGGAAGCACAAACAATTTGGTCAATATGCTTTCAAATCCACCCACATCAAAGATTACATCTTGGGGACTCTTATGCACATGGAGCCATTCACCCATGATACATACAGAGAGGCATACTCAAAAGATGAGGACTTCAAGGAGGTGTATGAGTAGTTGTAGAGTCACAGTCATAAAATGATGCTAACAACATCATTCACTACCATCTTCAATATGACTTACTCTACATGTTGGATAAGCTATGTCTTCGTAAAGGTGAGCATTTGCAGCTAATTAGAGAGGCTCACACCTCCAAGGTTGCAAGGCACTTTGTTGTAGGGAAGGCCATGGCTAACTTGTAGAGGCAAGTGTATTGGCCCAAGATGCAAGAACAAGTAGCTAGGTTCATAAGAGGAGGCATGCTTTGTTGTACCAGTAAGCCTAGCAACAGGAAGCAGTGTCTGTATCATCCCTTACTTCTACCTACTCGTCCTTGGGAAAGCATTTCCATGGACTTTGTGGGTGGTTTACTGACAACCACAAAGAGACATGACTACCTGTTCTTGGTAGTTGACAGGTTCAACAAGATGTGTGTTCTGATGGCATGTAAAAGGACCATCATTAGACAAGAAGCAACGAACTTGTTGTCTGGACATGTTTGGGTCCACTTTGGGATACCAAGGAGCATAATTGAAGACAAGGATACAAGATTTCTTAGTGCAATTTGGACTAGATTGTGGTAGAAGATAGACACGAAGCTCAACAGATATACAACATTCCATCCATATTTAGATGGGCAGATAGAAGTAGTCAACAAGACTTTGGCGCAACTTCTGAGGGGTTACACCTAAAAGCATTCAAAGACCTGGGATGAAAATGTAGTATATATACATAACTATTATAACAGAGTGGACCACACTTCTATAAGAAAGTCCCCATTTGAAACTTGTTTCGGATATTTTCCACCTTCCCTTTGGATATTGAATATGGGCAATAAGGATGAGTGAAGGAAGACATTACATGAGGTGCTTTGAGGGCTAAAAATTTTATAGAGAAGATAAGGCGGATCCATCTACAGCTGCAGGAAATGTCGTAGAAGTCACAGGTGAAGTATAAGGCTAGACATGATCAACATAGAACACAAAAATCATTCAAGGTAGGAGATAGAGTATGGCTAAAGTTGAAAAAGGAGAGGATGCAGAGGCCTAGTAAGAAAATCAAGTCTCTAATGTATGGTCCCTTTGAGATACTAGAAAAGGTGGGTGATAATGGATATCAACTCAATTTACCACCATATATGCGCATTTACTCAATTATAAATGTAGAGAATTTCAAACTCTATGAGCGTTCCATGCTAGATCAGGAAGAGGAACATGTCCTACCTTCTGTGGAGGATTTGGTTCCAAACACTTAGGAAGAGTTGGAAAAAGATATAGTTTTGCAGAAGAGGTCCAGAACTACAAGACAAGGCCAACAAGACCTTTGGTAGATTGGGTTGAAGGGACACATTCCAGGCAAATCTAAATGATAAACTAGAGAGAAGGTGGAGGAAACATTTCCTCACCTCATTTAGTAAACTATTTTGGGGACTAAAAGCCTCCCAAAATGGGGAGGTGTGATCTGAATTAGATCATTACATTGTTTTTCATCCATCTCAATGCATTTGGAGTGGAAAAAGTGGAGGAATCAACTCATGAGCCCATTTTTACCAGTGGGAACCAGCTTGGTAAAATGGGGTTTGAAACCTTCCGGGCGTATTCTAAGGCATGAAACGATGTTTTTCAGGGGTACAAATTTACTTAGTCCATATGCAAAATTTATCAGTCATAAGTTGACCTTCCTGTTTTCACACCTATAGTTCGGGAAAATGTCGTGTCAGTCCCCATTATTCATGGAAAAGGGGCTAGCCATGCGTTTGTGATGTAAAAGACTCTAGAAGATTCTATTTTGTAACTCTAGTTAAGGGTTGATGTAGTCAAACTTAACAACTAGTAAGCTACCAGGCTGTGCTATAATGAGGCCACTAAGAAGAAGACGTATTCAATTCTTTTGAGAGAATTTTGTTCCATAGTTGAGAAAGGACAGCCACGAAAGATAGGAGGTAGAGAAGACAAAGAGGATCTATGGACTATAGCAGCCCATGGGCCAAAGAGAAAGAAAGTGAAGCAGGCTCACCTTCCAGCTGGGTTTTCTCCTTAAAGGGTTTCACAGAGATCATACCTTGTGTATTATGTGTGTGAGCCTATTTTTTCATTGTCTACTTTTCTGTTTGATATAATTTTACATGCATGCACTAATTACAATTAATTTTACAGATCTAGAAATTGAATAAAATTGTAATAGTGTAGAATCTCATATTTCTAATATAATATTATCGGTATGTTGTGACGAATTGTCCAGTGGAATATCCATGACAATTTATAGATTATGTACATACTCAATAAGTATGTAGAATATCAATTTTCATTTAAGGTTTTTCATAATGTAATATTCATCATGGTTGAATTATGTTCAACTACTAATTTCTCTAATCGCCATATCACATTTGAATTTTCATACAAATTTTATTGATAACATATCATTTACTATGGGTACATATAATTCTTAAAAAAATAAATGTAACATCTATCAATAATTACAAAAAATCCTTACAATTAATAAATATAAATTACAACATGTCACACATGATCATGTTCGAGTCATATTTGAATATGTAATAATTCAGTTTTAAAATGTTAATTTCAATTTCAGCTCAAATTAAAGGATAATATTGTAACAGAGTTTATAAAAATGTTTAATTAATTACTTGTGAAAATGAAATACATTTTTTTTAATAAATTTGTAAGTAAAACATAATTAAATATATTTAATATGATTTTATAAAAAAAAATTATTTCTTATATTAAATTTTTTACTTTTATATTTTATTATTTAAATTTCTCTTTTATAAGTTCGGCAATAATGAGGTTACGTCATGGTCATGACCAAAAATAAAACCAAAATAAGCTAAGAAATTGAACCAATAACTTAACATTTATAACTTCCTTAACATTAGAGTAGATCACCATCTATCTAGAACCCATAAACATATTTTATTATTTAATAAATTAAATACTAAATTATATATATTTATTTATAGAAATTTCATTTAAATTCATAAAACACAATTATGGAAGACAATATTTTATTATTTTCTTCAACCAAATCAAATTAAATAAAAAAAACAACAACAATAATTTTAGAAAATATTTATTTAAATTTAATAAAATGATTAAAAATATTTATTTAATTTACAACTACAAAGATTTTCCTCAATATATTGCTTTCATCTCGAGGTAATTTCAAAATAACTAACTAGTTTTCGAAAATATTTATTTAAATTTAATGAAATGATTAAAAATATTTATTTAATTTACAACTACAAAGATTTTCCTCAATATATTGCTTTCATCTCGAGGTAATTTCAAAATAACTAACTAATTTTCTTTTAAAGTAGATTTTCTTCAGTATACTACTTTCATCTCGAGGTAATGTCAAAAATAACTAACTATTATTTTCTTTTATAGATTTTCTTCACTATACTACTTTCATCTCGAGGTAATGTCAAAAATAACAAACTTTTTTTTAAATGCTGGTATATTATAAGAATTGTATTTTTTTTAAATATATCAATTTTCGTTTATGATATTAATTTGATTTTAAAATTATACAAATTTACTTAATATTATTTATTTTCTAAGCAATTATTTATAAAATGTATCTTAAAATACCTATTATATATTATATACAATTTATTTTATTCGATAAAATTAAATATTTCAAAATATATATGTATATGTCCCCGGGAGTGGGTGTAGACTGGTTCGCTTAAATTTTATTTTAGCTCGTGTTTCATGCTTTTATTATATTTTTTTCAAAATTTAAAATATATTTTTAAATAAAACATTTATTAAATTTAATGAAATGATTTAAAAAATTGACATTGTTATATTTATAATACATATTAAACTAATTTACATTGACATGGAATTTTCCAATAATAATATAATATAGGTGTAAAGGTGATTTTTTTTAAGAAGTAAAGTAGAAAAAGGAAAGGAAAAATCTGTTATCAAAAGATAACAATTTTTTTTCTGTTGTACTAAATGTTATATATCTTATAGAAATAAGAAATTATCCCAACTCAGAACTCAAATGTAGATGTAAATAAATTTTAATATTTTTTTAATAATAAAAATTGTTATATTTGTTTAAGATTTTCTATTTCAATATAAGGTGGATAATGATTTATTGAATTTTTTTTACTTGAGGACCTAGATTGATTCTCAAGGGAATATGCTCAACATATGCTTAGTGTTAATGCTTGTAGTGTATTAAATAGTTTTTTAAGTTGAATTCACTTTTAATAAATTTTAAAAATTATATTTGTGCCACTTGGCTTCCTGTCCACCATTTTCCTAGGGATTTGAGATTATTGCAATTACAATAAGTTCCTCCATGATAATTTTCTCATTATTATTTATAACCTTCATTTATATAATAAAACTCTATCTAGCAAAATGATCCATTAATTTTAATAAATTTTAAAAACTAGATATGTGCCACATGGCTCCCCACCCACCAATTTCCTAGGGATTTAGATTATTCCAATTTAATAAATTCATCCATAATAAGTTCCTCATTATTATTTATAACATTAATTTATAATTCATTTTGTTTCTTAAGTTAAGGCTTACGCATAACCTTTTAATACATGGTTAATAAGGTAAAATTGTGCATTAACAAAAACATTCTTCATGTTGCAATAATTTTTTGGTTATATTTATGAAGCCTTCAATTATATCAACCACATTAATATTTTTAATGTGGTTGTACTAATTAATACATATAATCAATATAACCTAAATAATTTGAACAATAATTTGACTTTTCGTTTAATAAAATGAACATGAGTAATGGTACAAGTTATATATATATATATATATATCTATATATCTATATATATATATATATATATATATATATATATATAGATATATAATTTGATCAACAATTTACAGAAAATAGATATAATTAAAATTTATATTTCTTTCACGAGAAAAAAAATGAAATATTAAAATATGAAAATTATATATATAATAAATATACATTTTTAAATAAAAATATAAAATAAGTTAATTTAATTAATAAAACTTAAAAAAGATATTCACACTAATGATGAAGAAAATGTATCAAACCATCTCTATTTCTAAGAATACATATTTGATCTTTTTGCATGATCACATTTTTTTTAATCTTAATTAAAATTTTCATAGGAGGAAGAGGTAGAGGTTAGTAGACTAAATTTAAATTTGATTAAAACAAAGGGTGGACCTTAAAAAAATAAAAGCCACCACTCACACAAACCATAATGAAACTTTTATGGGACCATCTTAATCGCATGAAAATCTTACTAGGAACATTTTTACGTTATAATCCTCGGGCCCACATGACACAAATTGAACCAAAGATATCACATCCCCAAGACCTGCAATGAGAAGAAAAGGACCATGTCCCATAGCTAGAAGGGAGACAAAAACCCGACAAAAAACAATATACTTTTGGAAAACCAAAACCAAAATAAGGGAAAGATATTCCAACAAGTGTGATACCAATAAGGGCATTGCCAGGCCTCTATATACACAAAAGGAACACCATAAGGGGACTCCACCACATTCTATAAAACCAACTTCTAAAACTCAACACCATAACTCGAGCCAAGCCCCATATTTTGACCAAACCTTTCTTAATCCGAGAAGTCATGAGATTAGACTTAAGAGACATATCACATTCCTAGAAGGACCAACTACACCACAATTTTTAGAGGAATAATAAACAACCCCTTAAAAAATGGAGAATGCACTAAGGGACTTGGTAGAAAACATATAATGAGCGTTGGGACAATTAAACCACCAAGGAGCTACAGGATATGATAGATGACACGAAAACATCTACAACTTCTAAATTTAGTAGTGAAAAATCACTATGGGAGGAATACAAATACAAACACGAATATACCTTAGAATAGTTGGAACAAGAGATTTTGGGTCCTGCCATATGCACAAATTTATATAGTAGCTTCAACTTTTGAACTAGAGGAATACCTCTCATGTGCTAAACCACTACACCTAGTAGCCAGGGGGTCTATCTGAGGTGTAGTGTCCACTAGAAACTCTATAGAAACCTATAATAGAGCTAGATGACCCTATGATAATTATATCACAAGAAAGTTATACTCAACCCAAACGCACCCCTTTCCTAGCTGAAAAACCTATGTTGCAAATCTCGCTGAGGATATGAATATTCCCAAAGTCACTAGATCGATACTAACACTAAGAATTAAATAGAAACACACTCCATTTAACTCCATGTACAAGGGATTTGGAATGTTTTAGTCAAAAAACTTGTGGAAATGAAGAATCTCCATGTGAACATCCTAGGGAGAACACCATACCACCCCCAACAGATAGCAAGGTGGTGGATAACTCTTAAGAAAACTTATATGACTCTGTTGATCACCCTGATCTAGAATTTTTTCATATTTTCATTGATCCACATGGATATTGATGGCTAGCCACCTATTCAACCTATACCTCTAGTCGATTTCATTTGTTTCCTTATTTATTTTAGCATCTAATATTTTTAGTAGTTTTTTGGGTATTGAACTTTCGGAGTAGTTTTGACCCCCTAAAAGACATTTTTTGAGGTCCGCAACAGGCCCGAAAATCTTGTAGTACTCAGAGAGACCTTTCCAACAATGTATTTTATGTGCCAAACAAAGATAATATGACCAACTTAAGACCCCGAGGAGTTGGCTTCCCAACTAACCGCAACAGGGCCCATAAACTCTTGGCATTACATCTCCTGGTGTTATGGTTTTGGCTATTTAGGGTTTTCCCTTGTTGTTCAATAATAAAAAGGCCCTTGAGCCTAATTGTAACACATTTCAAAAGAATGTAGCCATCAAATCACTTTTCATAGATAAGCTACCCTCCCTCGAGCTAGTTTATTTCCATTCTATTTGTATGAATATTTCAATATTCTAATATTAATGAAATGAACTATTATTTTTGTTGTATCTTTGAATTTATGGTTATATCTGTAATTAATTGTGTTATTTTTTAAGTTTATATCAATGGTATCAAAGAAATCTACTCTTTATCTAGTTTTCTTTTCATATCCCCAACGAGGTCACGGTATAAGGAGTTAGGGCTCGATCTGGTTGAACCTTTGCAAGACCAGGCTCGCAAACCCCAACGACATCTCATACGGAAACAAAGAAAGATAAGGGGCCAGGATATCCTATCAAAATATTACTTGAGGAAGACCTCGAGCGACAGAAGAATGTGATGATGGATAACTTTGTTCAGATCCTCCGATGACTACCCACAGGCAATGCATCTTCATTAAACAACCACTCTCGAGGCACCACTCCTTTTAAGGTACATGTTAACTTTTATATTCCAATATTTGAGGGCCAGATTGATGCATATGTCATAGATAAATGGTTGAATATGTTGGAAGGATATTTTTTAGTTCATGACTTTTCCAATCGAGAATAGATTACATTTGAACTTCTCAGAGTCGCCACACACATCAAGGACTAGTGGGAAACCTAATGGGAACAAAAGCACGAGAGGGAATCCTAATGTTTTTGAGCTGCACCCACTTGGGATTCTTTTCAAGATGCCATCAAGGCATAATATTACCCTATCAGGAGCTATGAATATAAATACATAAATTTTACCATGCTACGACATGTAAGGGACCAAGATGTGTCAGAGTTCACAAATTTTTTCCATACCCTCTGCACAAAGTTGGGTATCAAGGGATCTGAGTGGCATTTGGTACTCAAGTATCGTAACTATCTACACAATTACATCCAGGATGAGATGGAGTTCCTAGACATCTCCTCTCTCGGCATGGCATACCAATACATTGTCAAGATTGAGCATAAGTTTAAATAGAAGAAGTTAGACTTTGGATCTACGAATCCAAAGGAAGGAAAAAGCAGCCCCAAACCACGAAGAAAAGGCTAAAGCCAATGGGAGATGACCGAGGACAACACACCAAAGCCACAAGAAAAGAAAAACACCACAAAGAAAAATAAGCACATGGGAAAATGGTGTGAGTTCCATAAGAGCTACACTCACAACACAAGTGATTGTTGGGCCAAGCAGTCACTAGTGGTCGAACTAAAGGCTTCTGATTCATACACATGTTCTAACTCCGAGTCAGAACTTGACAAGAGGAATGAAAAAGGGAGGTAGATCATTGACATCAAGCCCAGTGCCACTGTGACCACCACGAATGAGCCTGAAGATCCGGAGGAGGGAGAATGCCTCTTCCACTCACACAGGTGGGTGATGGGTTCTTTGATGCAGTTAATTGTCAACAACAAGAGACAAAATAACCTCATTTCAGTAGAGGTTGTGAAGCAGTTGAGCATACCAACGGAAACATATTCATAGCCATATACCAGTGAATGGCTTCACCAAGGACGAGATATCCATGTCAGCCAGGACTGTCACCTTCCCTACAGCATCAAGCCCATCACAAATAAGGTATTGTGTGATGTTGCTCCCCTTAAATTTGTTGATGTATTATAAGGACAACCATACTTGTCGAAGTGACATGTTTTATATGATTCTAGACCTCACTCTGTGATTCATTGTTTGGGAAATATGTTGTGGAGGATACCAGAGGTAGCTCCGCCTACGCCATCTCATTGGTCACTACAAAACAATGTAGTAAGATTATTTCCATGAGTAGGAAATGTGTTTTCCTTATGATCCTCCCTCAAGAAAAGAAGAATATTGTGGCCATGAATTCCAGACAAGGCTCCTTTGCATAGGAGCAATAGATGGACAAGATCACAAAGGAGTACAGGGACATTTTTGTCTCACCTACAGGGGTACCTCCGCACTATTAAGTCAAGCACTGCATTGATCTAACCCCAGGCTCGTCACTACCCAATGGAGTGATCTATCGATGCCCTATTCTAGAGAGCAATGCGATCAAGAGAAAAATTCAGTAGTTGTTGCAAAAAGGGCACATCAAGCCAAGATGAGCACCCTGTGGGAGCTCAATTTTATTGGTAGAGAAGAAAGAGTAGATTTAAAGCCTTTGTATTGATTATTTAGCGTTGAACAAGATCAGTTTCTAGAATAGGTACCGAATCCCACAGATTGATGACCTTGTAGACCAGCTCAATGGAGCCAAATATTTCAGCAAGATTGACTTGAAGTCCAACTATCACCAGGTGCCTATTAAACCCTCTGATGTGTGGAAGATTGCCTTCAAATGTAAGGAGGGCCTTTTTGAATGCTTGGTCATGCCTTTCAAGTTCAAGAATGCCCCTGTAAACTTCATGAGATTGATGGACGACATATTGCGACACTTCACCAATGCATTCGTGGTGATGTATTTAGATGACATCTTGATCTTCAAACCTCATCACAACACAAGTTGTGTGCCAATTTGGAGAGCTGAACTTTTGGCATAACCCATGTTTAACATCTAGGGTACATCATTGATGAGAAGGGTGTGCATGTGGACCCAACCAAGATACAAGTCATTCGAGATTGTCCAACTCCAACCACTCTAACAAAGCTCCGCAACTTTCTGGGTATTTTCAATTTCTACCACATGTTCATGTTAGATTTCTCACATATCACTTAGCCTTTAAGTCAAGTCACCAAGGGCAGAGTGAAAGAAAATATTTTTTGGTCTAAAACCCAATAGAAGGTGTTTTTCAAGTTGAAGCATTGCCTTTGCTCTACACCAATGCTCACATTACCAGACCTATAGTAGCCAGTTGGGATTGAGGTAGATGCTTCTGATTATGCTATTAGTGTATCTCTTACTCAACAAGGGCATCCAATGGCTTACCATAGTGAGAAACTTTAAGACACAGTTCGAAACTATCCCACTTACGATTAAGAATGGTTTTCCATTATTTAGGCCTTCCATAAATGAAAGAATTACATTATGGGGAAGGAAACAGTCACCCACACAAACCATTGACCCCTATAGTTCATACAGACAAAAAGGAAGTTGTAGAATGATCGTCATCAGAAATGGTCCACCTACCTGCAATAGTTCCATTTGAACATTAAGTACAATAAGTGCAACACCCATAATGTTGTAGATTGCCTCAACCAACCACAAGTCATGGCGTTGATCACTGTGCTCGACTCCCATGGGCACAGAAATTTGGGGTGGCTGTATGTTTACTAGAGAAATTCAGAATTCAATAGCACATACCAGACACTCCTGGAAGAAAATAAAGTTCCAAATTTTCACCTTTAGAATGCACTGTAATGCTACAATGGACACGTCTATATTCCTTCAAGCAAGCATTCCAAGATGATTTGGGAGGTGCACTACAGTCGTGTTGTTGGACATCTTGGAGTAGAGAAAATAGTGGAGGTGCTATAGAAGTATTTTTATTGGCCAAAACTTGTTCAAGATGCTGTGAAGTACGTTCAATCTTACACCTCATGCACCATTTTCAAACCAACCATCAAGAAGAAACGCCTATATACTCATCTACCTACTCCTAGTCGACCTTGGGAATCTATCTCCATGGATTACATGTCAGACCTTCCTTCTCATAAGCATGACAACGACTGCATTTTCATGGTCTTCAACAAATTATCTAAGATTACCATCATGGTGAACTACAAGAAGAGTATCACAACATAGGCCACTATTAAGCTCTTCTTTGAGTGGTTGTGCGTACACTTTGGGATCCAACAATCCATTATCTCAAATCAGGACAACAAATTCCTATGTGAATTTTGGTAAAGTTTTTGGTCGATGCTGAATACCAAACTTACTAATTCAATGTCATTCCACCCCCAAATTAATGGCCAAACAGAGGATGTCAACTAGATGATCGTGCACATTTTGCACATGTACAACATGAAGCATCCAAGCACAGGGAATGAAAGCCTCCCCTATGTCCAACACAACTACAATAGAGCTCTCCATAGCTCAACGGGTTATAGCCCCTTTCAGGTAGGGCTAGGATTTCAGCCACTATGTCCCATTGGTGTGGCCATACCATTTACAACTACTCAAGCAAATTCAGCTTCTGCCTAGTCTGAAGCTAACATGGCTAACAACTTTATTGAGTGTATTCGACACATCCACCAACAGGTCCATGATATATTGGAAAAATCCAATGCTAAGTATAAGTAGTGCCATGATCAACATCGAGTGTCGCACAAGTTCTAGGTGTGCGAAAAGATTTGGCTCCATTTGCAGAAGGAGCACCTCATTGGACCCCACCGGAAGCTTCACCCACTCTGATATGGGCCATACAGAATCACCAAGGTTGTAGGTGATAATGCCTTCGAGCTCAACCTCCCGCTGTTCCTTGGTCTACATCCAGTGCTCAATGTAGACCATGTTCAACCAGACTTTCCACCATTGTTAGATATATTCGACATTGCAGAACAAATAAAACCAACAATGATCAACCCAGACTGCATGGAATATTCCAGAACTAATTAGATCATGGACATGCAGGTCAAGAACACTCTCCAACATAGGATCTAGTTATATCTATTTGTCGAAGTAGGCCATCTCCTTCACCAAGGCAAGTGGTTCACTAGGGACCAGGTTCAACAAAAACTTCCTCACCTCATGGAGGTTGTGCATGTAATGGGGATGATTTTTTCCTAAGGGGAGAGAACTAATAGAGGTGGATATTGGTAGCCACTACCTATTCCACCTGGAGCTCTAGTCAATTTCATTTTTCTCATTATTTATTTCAACATTTACTAATTTTAACAGTTTTTGAGGTAGTGAAATTCCGGAACAATTTTGACCCCTTAAACGATGCATTATTGATCTTTGTAGTGAGCTCGTAGTGATTATAGACCCAGTCAGAAATCCTGTAGTACTAGGAGAGACCTTTCCAACAAGGTATTGTACACATAAAATAGAGATAATATGACCAAGTTACGACCCCGTGAAGTTGGCTGCCCAACTAACCGCAATGGGACCCACAAACTCTTGGTGTTACATCTCTTGGGGTTAGGGTTTTGAATGTTTATGGTTTTTTGTTATTCTTCAATAATAAATAGGCTCTTGAGCCTCATTTTAACATAGTTCAGAGGCATGTATCCATCATATCTCTTCTCAGAGATAACCTACCATCGCCCAAATTAGTTTATTTCCATTTTGTTTGTAACAATATTTCAATATTTTGATATTAACGAAATGAAGTGTTATTTTTGTTGCATCTCAGTATTTATGGTTATATCTATAATTTGTTGCGTTCTTGTTAAAGTTCAGATCATTCATTTATCATTACATTAAAATCTAAATATTTTACATATAATTTTAATTTCATAAAAATATAATATTTTGAATTATTTCTCAATCTATATATATGAATCTTCTTTATGAGGAGATGATAAATACTCTCTTAATCATGAGTCTCGTATAAAGTTCACAAATAGTATGATTAATCTCTTAATAAAGTCAATGAATAATCTCTTAATGAGATGTTCAATGTAACGCATAAAAGTAAAAGCAATAAAAACACATTTATATAGCATATCCATTTTTTAGAATCTTCTTACACGAGATGTTATTAGATTTGTTTGTTTATTGATTATTTGGTTTCTACATTTTTACATTTTAGGTGTCCACATATTTATGAAAATGTTATATAACCTAAATACCTATTTTACATTTAAGTTTTAAAATACCGTCAGCATATAACAAATTTAATTGGCTTGATAGCGATGTCATGATACAAATTCGACTACTTGGATGCATTTGCAATAAGTAATAAGGGAATGTGTTAAAATATAATTTTTCTAAAGAAATCTAAGGAGCATGGGAAAATGTATATATTAACTTCAATTAAGTTTAGAATATTTATTGTCCACAGGGTAGTTCATTTGGTGATCGTCATGTGAAGTGCTATGTAAATTGTAAGACACAAGGTTCAACTCCTCTCACATTTATTTCTAAATCATTAGTATTCGTTGTGAAGTTAGTTGTAATTTCAAAATTACTTTAGACAATCATTATAGTTCATACATAGGTTGTTTTAAAAAATGACTATAATTTAGACAATCATTATAGTTCATACATAGGTTGTTTTAAAAAATGACTATAATTTCTATCTAGGTAAGGGAATTGATTTAAGCCATCAAAATCACATCACTTAATTTATTGTAGAAGAGTTCAAAGCTAAAAGAAGTGGGGTTATCGTTATGTTAATCAATCAATATCACATCTCTTAAATAGTAACATCAATGTGTTTATATATACAATCAAAAAATCACGCAAGTACCTATGCATGCATAAATACTATTTAAAAACAAAACAAAATTATTATCATCAATCCCATCTAGATTCAACAATGAAACTTAGTTTTGATGCCACTCATAAAATAGTATTTGAGATTCCATTTCATCTGTTCTTGAGCCCATCTAGGTCTAGCGTTGAACCATTATTTTATACCACTATGTAACATACCCAATGCCTTAACACTCAATGTAGGATATGGGCTATAATTTTTTCTTCTTCTTCATGAGATTAACAATAAGCTATGATACCACTAGTAGCATACTTGGTGCCTTAATGCTTGATTAAGGATACAAGGTACCAATTTTTTTCTTCTTCATCAGCTCAACAATCAGCTCTGATACCACTTTGTAACACACCAAAACCCCTAATGCTTCATTATGGATGTCAAGCATCACATTTTATCTAAAGAATTTTATTAAAAGAATTACACACATTGTCTAATCACCATCCACAAAACCACATTTTATTGGGTCATTTCATCAAACAATTTGTGTGCAATTTTTATTTCTCTCAAAATCTAATCTTCCACAAAGTATATATATAGGATTATAGAGGAAGAAAATATGAAATTTCTTCCACATGTACCTTGATATATTTTCTCTATCTCCTCCAAGTTTCACAATTTAGAACCAATTAGAAAGAAAGTTATGGTAAGAATTCCAAGATAAAATGTTTTGAGGTATGATTTTAGTAGCATCCAAGAGACCGATTTCCTCAAAACATATCTCCAAAAATACAACAAACCAAGATCTAAAATATCTATGAATTGTTCATTAGGATTTCCCCCAAGTATGGTCCAAGTTTCAACCTCTGAAACCAACCTGAAAAAGAGTAAGTGCATTCAAGAAGCTTAAACTCCTTAGAGCACAACTACAACAATATATCTAATCAAGATCTAAAAATTGGATTATATTTTTCCATACTATGGTCCATTTTACATTATCTAGAACCTCCCAGAATAAAATTTATAGCAAAAGTTTCAAGATGACCTATTTCAAGAAGAATTTCAGAAGTTCGACTTACTAAGATGCTATATCCAAAAACATAGTTAACCAATATCTAAAACTTGAATGAGATGATTAATTGGATTTTCCCTTGCTATGGTTCACACATCATCCTCTAGAACCTCCCAAAAGAAAAGGTATAGTGAAAATTTTCAAATGACCTACCTACCCCATAAATAATATTTTGGGCTTCCATCATTAAATTCCATGAAATCATGTACACCCTAGAGAAGAATTTAAAGAAATTGAAGCATGTAGTCAATATGAGAAGCATGCATTTAATAGGGAGGTGTGCAATTACCCAAAATCATCATGCATTTCCCATGCATCTCAATTAATTTAAATTCCATAGCCAAGTTAATTCACACTCACTTCTTTAGACTTTACTATCACAACTATCAAAATTATCATAAACAAAACAATATAACAACAACAATAATTTTTTCATATCACTAAATGATTCATAGAGGAAATATCAATAACATAGAAATAAATGTATACCTATTGTAACAAAAAAATGCTAGCACTGAATTTGGGTTAGCCATGTTCCACCCCACCTTAGGCTCAGTTATGCTGGAACTTTTCTCACGGTTGGCCAACCCAATGCTAGATATTCATGCCTTTAGGGAAAACTAAAGTAAAAAATGTAAGACACAATTTTGAGACCATATTAAAATCAAAAAGTGAAGGCTACTCTCCTTATCACATAGGAAAAATTCAGTCCCTATCACATAGGCTACCACTCACAACTATTAAATCATTAGAAGGTCTAAACATTTCTGGCTCCTACTACCATTTCTCTTGCAAAATCAAATTTCTGGGTGAGAGAACATAAGAGAAAGGATAAGGATAAACTGAGAACCAAAAACCTCTTGATAGTCTTTCCTTCTTATATCATAATCACACCTTGATGTTTCATATTTGTAACATATTGCTAGAATATTCTGGGGAATATCAGCCATCACATAAAAGTAAAACAATATTTATTCATGAAAGACTAGTATTTCTCCCAAACCCTTTGCATCTTGTCCTCGTTAGTCAAGTTTTCCCCCTCTTTAAGGCATCATGATCTGTTGGTTGCTCCCTTCCTTAAGCTGTAGACATTTTATTAATAAAGTAGAGTAATTAATTTCATAATAAGGTTTGTCCCATAATATAAATGATATTAAACCCACATTACAAGTATTTAATTGTAGCAAAAATTTTGGGGAAATGAAAATGCAGTGTCATAGTTAGAAACTATATTTCAAGGTATACTTTTTATAGAAACGATTTTTGAAAATGAGCCTATATATTTTAAAAATAGGACCATTCAACTACATTTTAAAATAATATTAGCGATATTGCTACCATAAAAATCGACCTGAAAGAGCACTAAACAATATTTTTAATACACTAGTACAAAATGAGATATTACTGACTACACGACTAAAAACGTAAGTCACCATAATTGTCTCATGTGAATTACTACTAAATTTGAGCAATTTTAAGTGACTCTACTAAAAATGACTAAATTAAATGACTAATTTAGTCTAAGGATAAAATATACAACTAGATAATAACTAACCCAACTAAAAGCAATTAACTTAAATGACTAATTTAGTCGAGGACTAAAATATATGACCAATTAACAAGTACAACAAGTATATGAATTAGTCATTTATGCTAGTCATTTTCAAATGTGTCACTTCGGAAATGAAAAATTACAATTTTCATACTGAAGTGTTACATATCACTAAATTTTAACACTACAGAGACCCCTATGAATCCATTTTTATGTAGGTTTTAACCCTGTACAGAAATTACCTGCATACGAATTCTAGAACACAAAAAATAAACAATGCGAGAGCATAACACATCAAACACATATACAGAGAGACTTTCCCCTGGATCCCAAAACTAGGACTACCAGCTTGATTTTTTATTATGTTCCTTTCAATGTTACAATACATATTTATGCATGCTAAAGAATCCAATACCATGGACCGAAAACCATCACGTCCAAAACCATGGACCGGAAACCATTGCATCCAACACCATGTGCGAAAAACATGCACAAAACCATCGGTATGTCCGCCCAACCTAGTATAGGGTCCAAAACCAAAATTTTCCGAGACACTGCCCCAGACCATATAGAGTGGTGTTACCTGCACCCCTCAAACCCCCTCTAACTCCTACCACTACGCAATTAGTGCAACGAAGGGGGGCACAACCCCCCTTCTAAACCCCCGGTTAACTATGTGGGCTAGTCGTGGAAAGAATTTAAAACAACCCAACATTCTCCCACTTGTTGTTTTCATTCCATAGGGGCCCACAAAAGAGCTTAGTCATTTATCCAGCCCTGCAATTCCCATTGTTTCTCTACACCAAGAGAACTTCTTAGAGCTCACAGATTTTGTCAATGCATTTATTCTTCAAAGTGTGCACCTTTACCAGCAACACCTTTTTGTCTTCTATCACATCCCTCACAAAGTGATACCGAACATCAATGTGCTTTTTCTTTGAATGATATTCAGGGTTCTTTGCCAAGAAGATTGCACTTTGGCTGTCACAGTCTATCCTTATAATTCCCTATACTAACCCCATACTTGGACACAATCTTTGCAACCAAACTACTTCCTTTCTTGCATGAGTGGCTGCCATGTATTCTGCCTCTATAGTTGATAGTTCCACTACAGATTGTTTCTTACTCATCCAATTGACTGCACCTCCAAATAGGTTAAACACATACCCACTTGTAGATATTCTCTGATCTAGATCTCCAACCCAGACTACATCAACAAAGCCACAAATATCCAACACTCTATCCAATCCTGGTCTTCATTGGCAGCATAAACCATAATCACTAGTGCCACTTAAATACCTGAAAACCCTCTTCACTTCTATCCAATGCTCCTTCCCTAGTTTTGGCATAAACCTGCTCAATACTCCCACTACAAGTGTAGTGCCTAGTCTAGTACAGACCATCACATACATCAGACTATCGACTGCACTTTCATATGGAACATAGGACATGTCCTCTTCCTCTTCTTGTGTCTTGCGACATTGTTCAACAGATAACTTTACACCTACATGAATATGAACCTTCACCGGTTTACTATGCTGCATATTAAACCTCTGCAATATTGTCTCGACATAGTTCCTCTGGTTTAACTAGAGCTTCCTATTTGTCTGATCTCTTTTAATTTCCATGCCCAAAATATAGTTTGCAGCACCAAGATCTTTCATGTCGAATTTGGAGGAAAAATGGGTCTTCAAATCCTGGATAATTTCTTTGTCATTTCCAACCAGCAACATATCATCCACATACAAGACCAGATAAATAACACGGTCACAAATTAATTTAAAATACACACAGTGATCTACTTTACTTCTCGTGAAGCCAAGTCCCCATATAAATGTATCAAATTTCTGATACCACATTCTTGGTGAGCGTTTTAACCCATATAGATATTTCTTTAACTTGCATACCGGTTCATTCTTACCCTTCATTGCAAAGCCTTCAAGTTGTTTCATGTAGATATCCTCTTCCAGATCCCTGTGAAGAAATGTTGTCTTCACATCCGTCTGTTCTACCTCAAAATTAAAAGAAGAAGCAATAGATAAAAGTAATCTAATAGAAGTTACCTTAGAAACAGGAGAAAAAATATCACCAAAATCAATTCTTGGCACCTGGGAATAACCTTTTTCTACCAAATGAGCTTTGTATTTCTCCACCTTTCCTTCTATATTTGTCTTCTTCTTGAACACACATTTGTTGCCAATGGGTTTCCTTCCACACAGCAACTCCACCAGATCCCAAGCCTCATTTCTGTGAAAACATGTCATTTCATCAACCATGGCCTCTTTCCAGAGTTTTCCATTGTTTGAATCTACTGCTTCCTTCACAGCTTTTGGATCATCTTAAATAATGGATAAAGAAAAATTTGAACAAAAAGAAGATGGACTATACCTTTTTGGCTGGCTTCTTTCTCGAACTGATTTTCTCACACCTGGAGTTTGTAGCTCTTCATCTTTTGATTCCTCCTCTATTGTAGAGTCTGATTTTTCCTCCTTTAGCTCAAACTCTATCTTCTCAGGTTCCTTTGGTTGGACTTCATGTTTAATAACATCTTCTACCTCTCTGAACACCACATCTCGGCTGTACACAACCTTATTAGTTACTAGGTTCCAAATCTTATAACCCTTTAAACCATTCTTATACCCAATAAAGATGCACCTTTTAGATTTACTATCCAACTTGGTTTGTTTCTCCTTTGAAACATGCACATATGCATCACATCCAAATATCCTCAGATGTGAAAGAGAGGGTTTCTTACCAGTCCATACCTCTTGTGGAGTCTTATCCTCCAACACTGATGAAGGTGATCTGTTGACCAGGTAACATGTTCTCTCCACTGCCTCTGCCTAGAATTCTTGTCCTAACCTCGCACCACTAAGAATGCTTCTTTCCCTTTACATCAACGTCTTGTTCATTCTTTCTGAAAAACCATTGTGCTCAGGTGTGTATGGATTAGTCTTCTATCGTGCTATACCACACTTCTTATAAGATTCTTCAAAATCCTTACTAAAAAACTCTCCATCGTTATTTGTCCTCAACACCTTTATCTTCTTCTCTGTCTGATTTTCCACCAGAGCCTTAAATTCTTTAAACCTGTCAAAGACTTCAGATTTATTCTTAAGGAAATATATCCATGTATTCCTTGAGAAGTAATCTATAAAGGATACATAGTACACAAACTTACCCAATGATGGAACCTTCACAGGTCCAAACACATCACTATGCACAAGTTGTAATATCTGATTTTCCCTCTTACCACCGGAGGGGAAACTCACCAATTTTGCTTCCCATATACACAATTTCCATAGAAGCCAAAATCCATAGGGCTATTACTCATACCTTTTACCATACCTTTATCATGAAGTATTCGAAGGCACTTCTCTCTAATATGTCCAAGCCTTTGATGCCACAACATGGTCTTCTCTCCATAGACCAATAGATTTTATGCTCCAATTTCAGCAACCACCCAACTATTGCACCCATCAACAACAGTGCTACCTTGCAACTTATACAGAGTTCCAATTCAAACTACCCACATTCATACCAGTGCCCCCGGAGCCATCTTGTAGGTATCCTTCTCGAACACTATTTTTACACCTGCAACATCCAACTTGCTTACTGAAATCAGATTTCTAGCTAATGCAAGAATATGTAGAACACTTGGAAGTGTTCTAACCCTTCCACCTTGCGACTTCAACTTTACTTTTCTGCGACCAATGATTCTGGCCTTCCTGTCATCCACCAAGAATACATCACCACTATCATATTTCTCATACTCGCGGAACCACTCTCTATGGGGAGTGAAGTGAAAGGATGCACCTGAGTCAATCAAGCATGCCTCATGATCTACATGTGTACTTGAAGAAGAAAAGTACACATCACCACCTTCATCTGAGGTGGTTTTCGCCTCTGCAAAAGGAGCATCATCAGATCCCTTTCCTTTATCAGGAGCTTTTGATTTACAATCCCTTTTGTAGTGCCCTTCCTTTCCGCATTTCCAACACACCTCCTTTATAGGTTTTCCTGGAGATTTAGATCTCACTCTATATTTAGACCTCCCACTCGATGACCTATTTTTTTTCTGTTCTGTGACCATCCTTGTACAAACAAGGCATCACCATTCTAGCTCTCCATATTTTTCCGTCTCATTTCCTCTATTAGCAAGGATAAGACTATTTCATCAAACTGCAAGGTAGATGCATTGCTACATATTGCAATAACCAGACTATCCCACGAATTTGGTAGAGAACACAACAAATTGATGCAATTATCTTCATCTCAAATTTTAATATCAAAAAATGATAACTGACTTATCACAGTATTAAATGCATTCAGATGCTTTGTCACCGAGTCACCATCTTTCATCCTCATGTTATGTAGCTTTTTCCGTAGGAACAATTTATTGAACAAAGACTTAGATTGGTATAAAGTCCCTAACTTGTCCCACAAAGCCTTTGTCATAGCTTCCCCTGATACATTCAACAATACTGAATCTGAGACACACAGTCATATTGTGCTCTTTTCCTTCTAATCAAACTTCTTCCATTCTTCATCTGACACTCCTGTTGGTTTAGTACCCCGATCTACTATGATCAACTGATCTTTATCCACCAACACATCCTCCATCTTGAGTTTCCACAGCTCAAAACCGATTCGGACTTAAACAGGAACGCAACACATTACAGAGATAACCATAAAAATAGATATGCAATGCAAATAATACTTCATTTCATTAATGTAAAATACTGAAATATGCTTACAAACAGTAATGGAATTAAACCAGTTAGGGCGATGGTAGCTTATCTCTGAGAAGATATGTGGTGGCTACATGCCTCTGAAATGTGTTACAATGAGGCTTGAAGGCCTATTTATTGTTGAGAAACAATTCAAAACCCTTAACATTCCAAAACCTAACCCTAGAAGATGAAACGCCCAATTGTGGGCCCCGTTTGGGTAAATTGGTACATCAACTTCACAGGGTCGTAACTTTGGCATACGATCTCCGTTTGACGCGTAAAATAGCTCGTTAGAAAGATCTATCCAAGTAATACCACTTTGTGAAGGGAAACGTCCATCCATGGACCCATATTGCCCCCAGATTTCCAAAAAATCTTTGTTTAGGGCCTCAAAACAGCTTCGGAAGTTTAGGACCCGAAAAACTGCTAAAAATAGTAAGTTGTGCTACAATTAAGGAAACTGAAAATGCTGAGAGAAACAATGGTGGGGGTCCAGGTGGACTTGGTAGGTGGCCACCAATATCCACCTGGATCATTCTTCCCCCCTTAGGAAGCAATGGTCCCCATTGCGTTGAGTTCCCCCATGAGATGAGGAAACTTTTGTTGAACTTGGTCCCTTGCGAGCCACCTACTCTAGTGAAGGAGTTGGCCTGCTTTGAGAACTCGATACAGTTGGATATTCTGTTGCCGAGTGTTCTTGATCTATGTGTCCATGATCCAATCAATTGCAGCTTGTTCAATGCAATCTGGGTTTAATTTTATGGGTGTGAGCTGTTCTGCAATGTCAGATGTGTCTAGCAATGGTGGAAAGTATGGCTGAAGGCAATCCACATTGAACAGTGGGTGCAGGCCAAGGAATGGGGGAATTCTGAGCTCAAATGCATTTTCTCCCACAACCTTTGTAATGGTGTGAGGACCATATTAGAGTGGTCTCAGTTTCCGATAGGCTCCAATAAGGTGTTCCTGCAACCAGACTTTGTCGCCCACCTGAAACTTATGCGGCACCCGACGTTCATCGTGTCGCTACTTGTACTTGGAATTTGATTTCTCTAGAATGTCATGGACCTGCTGGCGAATATGTTGGATGTGCTCAATGAAGCTGGTTGCCTTGTCTGTTTCAGACAGGACATGAGCCGAATCTGTGTGAGTAGCTGCAAGTGGCATGGCCACATCAATGGACCATAGTTGCTAGAATCCCAAGCCCACCTAAAAAGGGTTGTGGCCAGTCAAGCTGTGAAGAGCTTGGTTGTAGCTATGCTAAACATAGGGGAGGCTCTTGTCCCATGTGCATGGATGCTATGAGTTGTACATGCGCAGATTGTGTACAATCATCCTATTGACAACCTCTATCTAGCCATCAGTTTGAGGATGGAAGGTTGTTGACTTAGTGAGTTTGGTGTCCAGCATTGACCAGAGACTGGACCAAAATGTACTAAGCAACCGACTATCCCAATCCGAGATGGTAGACTATGGGATCCCAAAGTGCACCCTCACTCATTCAAAGAAGAGTTTAGCAGTGGCTTCTGCTTTGATATCCTTTTTGCAGGCTACCATAATGGCCATCTTCAAGAACCTATCGACGAGCACAAAAACACAGTCATTCCCATGTTTAGTGGAAGGAAGGCTTGACATGTAATGCATGGATATGGATTCCCAAGGCCGACTAGGGGTAGGTAGCGGGGTATAGAGGACTTGCTTCTTGATGGTCGGTTTGGCAATGGCACAGGCAGTACATGATTTGATGTACTTCCCGACATCCTATCGAAGATTCGACCAATAGAAATACTTTTGTAGTACTGCCACCATTTTCTCGACCCCAAAATTCCCAACAGCCCAATTGTAGTGTGCTTCCCAAATCATCTTGGCATGCTCGCTTGAAGGAACACAAAGGTGACCCAGGTGGCATAACAGGGCATCCTGGAGGTGAAAATCTAGAACATGCCGACCCTCTAAGAGTGTCTGGTATGTGTGACCAAATTTTGGGTCACTTTTGTAGAGAAGTGGCCAATCAGAAGTCTCGCGCCCACAAGAGTTGAGCATGGTGGTTAACGCCATGATCGGTGGTCAACTGAGGCAATCTGTAACATTATTGGTGCTGCCCTTCTTATACTTGATATTCAAATGGAACTGTTGTAGGTATGTAGACCAATTTTGATGGCAATCATTCTACAATTTCCCTTGGGTCTGTATGAACTGCAGGGGTCGGTGTTCTATGTGGATGACCGTTTCCTTCCCCAAAATGTAATGCTTCCATTGTCATTAGGCTTGCACAGTGGAATAAATCTCTTTACCATAAGTGGGATACTTCCATACTATGTCCAAAAGTGTTTCACTGTGATATGCCACTAGATGCCTATGTTGAGTAAGGACTGCCCTAATAGCATAGTCAGAGGCATCTGTCTCGACCTCAAATGGTTGTCGTAAATATGGTAATGCAAGCACTGGTGTCATGCAGAGGTGATATTTCAACTCTATGGATGCCTTCTGTTGAGATTCAGACCAAAAGAATTTTTCTTTTGCTCCTCCCTTGGTGACTTGACTCAAGGGCCAAGTGATATGAGAAAACCCCAACACGAACCTGCAGTAGAAGTTGGCAAGACCTAGAAAGTTGTGGAGATCTGTCAGAGTGGTTGGAGATGGCCAATCCCGAATGACTTGGATCTTGGCTGGATCCACATGCACCCCTTGTTCATCAATAATGTATCCCAGATACTGAACTTGGGTCATGCCAAAAGTGAATTTCTCTAAATTGGCACATAGCTTGTTTTGCCGCATTGTTTGGAGAACCTATCAGATGTGGTGGAGGTGCTCTTCCCAACTCTGGCTGAAGATCAGAATATCATCCAAGTATACCACTACAAATGTGTTGGTGAACAACTGCAAGATGTCATCCATTAGCCTCATGAAGGTTGCAGGAGCATTCGTCAACCCGAAAGGCATAACCAACCATTCGAAAAGGCTCTCCTTGGCTTTGAAGGTAGTCTTCCACACATTAGAGGGTTTGATTGGTACCTGGTGATATCCTGACTTCAGATCGATCTTGCTGAAATATTTTACCCCCTTTAGTTGGTCCAGGAGGTCACTAATCCGCAGGATTAGGTACCTATTACGAACAGTGATCTTGTTCGACGCCTGATAGTCAATACAAAGTCTCCAAGTCTCATCCTTCTTCTGTACCAACATGATCGGGCTCCCACAAGGCTATGAACTCGAACAGATGTGACCTTTCTACAGCAGCTCCTAAATCTGCCTCTTGATTTCATCGTTTTCCAGAATGGAGCGCCGATAAATTGGTCCATTGGTTAGCGGCATACCTGGGGTCATATCGATGGAGTGCTTGAGCTGACAGTGTAGAGGAACCCCTACGGGGGAGGTGCAGATGTCCTCATACTCCTCCACGACCTTGTCAATCTGTACTTGTTGTGCGGAGGGGCCCTGTCTAGAGGCCGTGGCCACCATCTTCTTCTTTCCTTGAGGACGTATCATTAGGAAAAAAAATTTCCCGATTTTGGAAATGAGCTTACTACATTGTTTTGTAGTAATCAAAGAGATGGCGGTAGGCGGTGCTACCTCTGGTATCCTGTACAGCTTATTGCCCAGTGTAATAATAACAACACGGGGCCTTGATTCATGCACATGATGTCGCTTCCACAAGTATGTTTGTCCTAATAATACATCACAAATATCAAGGGGAGCAATGTCACACAATACCTCATCCGTGAAGGGCTTGATGTTGTATGGAAGGTGACACTGCTAGCTTACGCGAAGATCCCATCCTTGATGAAGACACTTGATGGGGTATGGTTGTGGATGCGTTGTGGTCGGTAAGCCCAACCGTTTCACGACCTCTACCGAAATGAGGTTCTTTTGGATTCCGCTATCAACAATGAACTATAGCGGGGAGCCCTTTACCCACATCTAGGAGTGGAAGAGATGCTCCTCCTCCTCTGGATCTTCGAGTTCATTTTTCTGGATAGCAACAGTGGCATTGGGATCTGCATCAATGATCTATTTCCCTTTGTTATTCCTTTTTTCGGGTTCTGACTCAAAGTCGAAACATGCATCCGGTTCTGAAACCTTTAGCTCAGCCACCAGTGACTGCTTGGCCCGAAACTCACTTGTGTTCTGAGTGGAGCTCTTATGGAACTCACACCATTTTCCTGTGTCCTTTTTCGGCTTCGCGGCACTATTATTTGCTTGCAGCTTTGGCGGGTTGTCTTGGGCTGCCCTGCCTTCGCTTTGTCCTTTGTTATATGGTTTAGGGGCACCTTTCCCTTGCTTCAGATTTGCAGATCCAAAGTCTCGCTTCTTTTTTTTAAACTTCTGCTCGACCTTGACGGCATATCGGTATGCTATGCTGAGTGAGGATATGTTTAGGAATTCTATTTCTTCTTAGATGTACTTTTGCAGGCAACCGCGGTATTTGAGTATCAAATGCTGCTCCGAATCCTTGATGCCCAACTTTTTGCGAAGGGTATGGAAAATATTGGTGAACTCCGACACGTCTTAGTCCCTTCCCTACCGCAGCATGGTCCACTTTATGTATTCATCCTCATAGCTTCTGACAGGGTAGTATTTCTCCTTGATGGCATCCCGAATGAATTCCAGGTGGGTGCGGTTGAAAATAGTGTGCCGGTATTTTCATCCTTCTGCTCGTAGTAGGTTTCCCACTACTCCTTGATGTGGGGGCTACTTGGAGAAGAGCGAAAACAATCTTTTCCTGACTCTAAAATTCATGAACAGAAAAATAACCTTCTAGCAGATTCTGACCATTAAATTTCTCGATCTCTATCTTTCCATTGCTTTCCATCTTCTTTCACCACCAAAATTGATCTTACAAATATTCCATTGAAAAGGGTCTACCACAGGCCTGAGAAAATGCCCTCAGCAATAAAGGTGTCCCCTTGAAGCCAAAAAAACTCTGATACCAAATGTAGGTTTTAACCCCGTACTAAAATTACCTACATACGAATTCTAGAACACAAAAGATAAACAATGTGAGAGCATACCACATAAAACACATATACACAAAAATTTTCCCCTGGATCCCAAAACCAGGACTACTAGCTTGATTTTTCATTATGTTCCTTTCAATCTTACAATACATATTTATACATGCCAAAGCATCCAATACCATGGACCGAAAACAATTGCATCCAAAACCATGGACTGAAAACCGTCACATCAAAAACCATGTGCAAAAAACATGCACAAAACCATAGGTAGGTCCACCCAAACTAATATAGGGTCCAAAACCAAATTTTTACAGGGCACTGCCCTAGACCCCATAGAGTGGGGTTACATGCATCCCTCAAACCCCCTATGACACCCCGCTATGCAATCGACACATTGAAGGGGGGGCTCCGCCCCCTTTCTAACCCCTCGGTTAACTATGTGGGATAGTCATGGAAAGAGTATAACACAACCCAATATTTTAGTGTTAAAATTAAAAGACAAAGAGGTACGTAAATCAATCTACAATGTGAAAATTTAGAGAGCCCTTCAAGGGAGTCACTAAATCCATCTACAATGTTAAAATTTAGGTAGATAGATTCAACGACCCCATTAAAGGAGTCTTCTTCCATATATAATGTTAGAATTATAATGGTTTTATACAATATAGACTATAAGTTTACAATATATAATAATTTTAGAATCCCTTTGGAAGGAGGGACGAGAAAGAGATATTGGAACTAATATAGAAGGGATTTAAGAGTTAATAGTAATTTGTTCCTCACATCTTAGAGTGATAAAACTCTATTTTTTGTGGGGTTTTTGCAGTGTTGTTACATTTCATGGTTGATTATTGCACTAGACTCATAGCCACAATTATTTCATTAATTTGAAATCAAAGTATGTTGATTAAAATTTGGTCAATTAATATAAATCTAGATTACTCTAAAGCCATATTATTCTATAACTAGTTCTATAGGTACATGCATTACAAAAATGTATTGAAATTCTAATAGCACTTTCACATTCTCAGAATGTGCACATACTATTATTAGAAAACCATATATAATAAAAATTATGGTGGCTCTTTATGTAGAATAACATGCCATGGTTCACATATCCAAGTTTTAATTTGAATATCACTTAGAGAGTATCTATGTAGTTATTTTAAGGTTACTTCATGTTCCTTCAACTCTAAAAGATTTATTTAGGGCCTAAGGCCCTATTTTCTCCTCTCATCGAGATAGTACATTACCCAAGACCCATTCTTATCATGCAAATCATACCAATGGTGACAAAGATCCCCCGTAGAGGCCAAATATCCCTAGAAATGTCATGTGTGGTAATTCAAAGTATCCTTGTTCAAGAATATTGATTATGGAAAGATTCAAATATGACCTAGAACCTTATGAATCTACATTGACCATGGCTAAGGCCCCAAGTCCCATACATGGTGCAAAAAAACTCCTAATAATATTGAGGCCAAATCTAGAGGCCCCAAGACCTAACTATGGCACCCAAAACCTTCAAATAACACCCTTAACGCACCTAAAGCTAGATATATCTTACATAAGATATGCTAATGGTGGTTTGAGGCCATATTCACATCCATTTAACAAGAGAAGGTTTGTTTAGGGACTACGGATTTTTTTTCCTTCCCTATACATCATAGATGTTGTAAAACCCACTATTACTATGAAAAACATATTAATTGTGACCATATTCTCATTCTAATATCTTGTTCATGGACATTAAACATGAGAAAGACTTGTTTTAGGTCAGCCTAAGGCCCTTCTTCATTCCTTGGTCAATATATAATCCCTAGCTCCCCTATATGATGTGGCAAACTAATGGAACCCTTATCCTAGATGGAGGCCTAAAATCCATCAAAGAGGATTTACATTGTTCTTTATGGTATTTTTCATGCAATGTAAGAAAATAAAGCTTCATTTTGGGGTTGAGTCCATTATTTTCACCCCTTTCCCATGGTACAATCCTAGGATCCATTCTTAGTATGTAAAACATACTAATGACACTAAAGATTCCCATACAGTCCAAAAATCCCCTCTAGAGTTCATGTGTGGTTCTTTGATAACTACATCACACAGCTTAATCATCAAAGGTTCAAATAAGACCTAAGGCCCTTATGTTCCTATTTTAACCAAACTTACAATTGTAAGCATCATATGTGATTTGAAAGCCATCTAATTTCACTAAAGTCCAATGATGAAGCTCCAAGACCCCATCGTGGTGTGCAAAACCTTTGAATAGTAGACATATCCTTCTTAGAGAGAAAAAAATATCCCTTAAAAAATATAATTAATGTCATGATATGAAACCTTTTTAATAGTCACTCATTATTTAAGATTTTCTTTCAATTCCCTTCCTTTACCATAGTAGCTATGGCCATGAGACCCATTCTTACTCTAATTATGTAGTTTTCCATTGTCGACCATAATGATGAGATTATTTATCATCTATCATCATTATCATTATTTTTTTTAATTATGTTCTTGTAACTAGATTCAGTATCCCACCCTCCATGTATTTCAATATTGGGAGCAGGGACCACTGCTTCTATTACCAATAATAAGCAGCACACAATGTGCCTTTTCATTTTCCTGTTCACAAAACCTATTCCTTGTTATATTTGGATTTGAACAACTAGAAAGCATAAGGGATACCAACAACTAGAGAAATGAGGATCCTAGACAAAAAATCATTAATAAGATGTCTTCAATTGACTGACAACCCCCATATATTCATTTGTGGTTTTTGTTTCTATTTTCAATCCTGTTTTTTTTTTATGTTCCACTATTCATTTGGGTTCATTTATTAATAATATTTTAGGCAACCAATCAATCCATACACATTTGTGTATGATTGAGGAATTTCAAATAATGTTTAGGAGAGGATGGGTTTTGTTACAGTCCAATTGAATAATTCAATACAACTTGGTCTCCCTCTGTGTTGAAAAATATTACCAATTGCAGGAACTAGAGACCACCATGGATACCAACAACTAGAGGAATGAGGATTCAAGATAGAATGGAATTAATGAGATGTACTCAATTGACTCATAACACCCATCTTTTTGGTTTTTGTTTGTGTTTTCAATCTGGTTCTTTATGGATGTTCTTCTATTCATTTGGGTTCATTTAATAATAATAGTTTAGGCCACCAATCAATCCATAACAATGTAAACTTTGAAACGGGAACTGATATTGTTACCCGTTTCGTAGAGATAGCAAAAAAGTGACCTGATTCTTAAAAGGGGTGATGTAGAACGAACATGTTTTTTTTGGAGCATAGTTTTTGACACTTTAATACTTTTATGTACATTACGTTTTAGAATCATTTTAGAATGGTAGTGATTTTCATGCTGATTTTAAAAAGTGAGTATTCTGCATCACTCCCCTTTTTTAAAAGACATGTTTTTTGGCTTTAAATTTTCTAACGTATAAAATGTAAATAATTATTTTGTAAATTTGATCATTTTTGAAGTGGTCGTTTTCTTCACATTTTCTTGTTTTTTATTTTAATTTTAACTTTTTTTTAGTAAGGTTTTTATTGTTTTGCATTTTTAAATTAGGAGGTCGATATTTTGAATTTTCGATATTCTACATATTTATACATCCTTAATTAATTTTTCACTCCACATGAAATAATTGTTTCTAAAAAACAATATTTTTTAACAATGGACATAAAAATAACCATTTTTAACATAAATATAACTAAAAAACTACACGTTTTGATAATTTTTTGCTAGAATTGACATGTCAAAATCACAATTTTTATACGAAAATTTTAAGTAAAAATGGTTAAATAATAGCTTTTTTAATGAATTTCATGTAAAAATAATAATAATAATCACTTCTTTTTCAAAAATAATGATTATCTTAAAATTTAATGCGAAAATCACATATTACAAATATTGAACGTATAACAACCTTAATTGAGTGTTTCCATACTTGATTAATAATTTCATAAATGAAACTAAAAATTGGTGAAGATAAATTGTGAATTGTGGAGAAACTACAAACATTTTGTGTCGGGCCTATCTGCTGATATCAAGCAATTGCATTGGAATTCTACCTTGTTCTCCAACTAAAAGTAGACACATACATTCAACCATAGATTTACTCTCGAACGCGTGCACAAAAAGGGCTATAATGTGTTGCATATTAACGTACTCCATGTTCGCTGCTGGGTGCTTCCTCCTCCCAGAGGAGAAGGGAAGGAATCTGAAGTCATTCCCACCGATATTTATATTGGTTTTTGATCCGTCCTCGAATCTTTCTGGCCTGAATTCGAAAGGCTCGTCCCACAATTTGGGTCATGTGCAAAACCCCATATGTTGACAAACATAATGATTTGACAGGGGATTCTATAGCCTGCAACATCCACGACCTTTTCATTTAAATGGGGATCCGTCAACAGAACCAACGGATGGAGACGAAGAGCTTCCATCATGATGTAATCCTATTATGGAATCTACCACATGTCATATTCATCCACCAGCCGACCATCGCCCACGACTCTGTCTATTTGTCCTTGCAGTTTTTTCAAAACCCTCTGGTTTTGTATCAGCTCTGCAATTTCCCAGTCAATTCTAGTCGTCGTAATATCTACATCGAACAATGGCACATCCTGACGCACACAAACATAGATTCAAATTGAGCTGTAAATTGTAAAGTTTGAAACAAATTGAAGAAACATATCATCATTAATCCCATAAGGTATTTCTCTTAGCGCTATTCTTGGCCTTGGAGGGACAAGAAAATATACACAAAACCCTTGGTCTCCTCCCTCATACTCCCCTATGATTATTTTTCCAGGTCATGCCTATGGTTGTCTATAATGAGCCTGTACACTCTCTCCAGATTTTTGCTTACTCTTCTGACTCTTCGATCGTGACCCTGCAAATCCAACCAGTCCAAAAGAGGAACAAGGTCGCTAACAATTAAGGTGTCGATGTTAACCATAAAATCTTTCACATCCTCCATGAATGATTCCATTTCCTCGATGTTAACCATTTGCTTCCACATAGTATTCCAGATAAGAAAATGAAATAGGGAGCAATCTCATCCCTATTGAACAACCTGTCAAAGAAATTTCGTGCTCAAATTTTCAATGTGAAATCCCCAGTACCAACGTATTTGAAATCTAGGGTGCAGATGTATCATTGAATGCATTTAAATTCATGTATTATTCACCACTTTTCAAGGAGTGAGAGTTGTGGACGCACTCCAAATGAGGAGAGTTGTCAAGTTGCCAAAATATTGAAAGTATTAATAAAACCAACAACGGAGACAGATGGCCCCCATTTGCCACGTCAACCAGCTTGAGCAACATACCCCGTTCCTCTATGTTCATGCCATTGAATGTCATCATCAGTGAAGTCTTTCTCAGAACTAGGTTTTGGTAAGTAGTAATATGAAACTATGGAACTCAACGTTTATATCGTGCATGATTTCTTGACACTAGCCCACTCCATGAAGAAAGAATGTTTTTGTAGCATGTATCATATAGATTTCTGTTTGAATATCATTCAGATTTTCATAAGGAGTTAAGTCTTCCGTATCATCATGTTCTGGTTTCAATGGAATTCATGTGACAAATTCAACTGGAGTAATGGATAACACAATCACTATTGTAAAAACTCATGGAACGCACTAACAAATAAGATAGTTGAACTATGTCTGTGTAAGGTGAAGCATAACTTTGATTCAATGTAGGTTAACTTTTTCCGACTAAGTTGATGTATGATTTTTTCTTTGATGTGTAATCGTTATGCCTAGTATTGTATCTTATGTATAAAACAAGCGCTGAGACTGCGGTAGTCCCTGCTGCGCAAGTCAAAGGAGAAATTGGAGAAATTGGGGCAGTAATAATGCATTGATAGCAGCGGTAGTCCCTCGGCCAAATTCTGCCGGTAGAAAGCTAAATAGTTAAAAATTGTCAACGTTTTTTATAAAGGTCGTGATCATCCTTGAAAGTAAATCAACTTATTGATTCTGCTTGTAAGTAGAATAGTTTAAAATTTCCAACAGGTTTCATGTGTCCTAACCATATATATATGAAAGAAAGGCTTGCAAAGTTTATTTTCGATGATAATAGTGATTCTCAGAATCGCCGGGTGTCTGGTCGATTCTCAGAATAGACCAGCCACCGCCTCGCCACCACCCCGCCACTACCGGGTGGTGGCGGGGGCAGTGGCTAGTCGATTCTGAGAATCGACCGGCCACCCGGCAATTCTGAGAATCAATTCTAGTCGTCGTAATATCTACATCGAACAATGGCGCATCCTTACGCACACAAACATAGATTCAAAATGAGCTGTAAAGTGTAAAGTTTGAAACAAATTGAAGAAACATATCATCATTAATCCCATAAGGTATTTTTCTGAGAGCTATTCTTGGCCTTGGAGGGACAAGAAAATATGCACAAAATCCTTGGTCTCCTCCCTCATACTCCCCTATGATTATTTTTCCAGGTCATGCCTATGGTTATCTATAATGAGCCTGTACACTCTCTCTAGATTTTTTCTTACTCTTTTGACTCTTCGATCGTAGCCCTGCAAATCCAACCAGTCCAAAAGAGGAACAAGGTCGCTAACAATTAAGGTGTCGATGTTAACCATAACATCTTTCACATCCTCCATGAATGATTCGATTTCCTCGATGTTAACCATTTGCTTCCACATAGCATTCTAGATAAGAAAATGAAACAGGGAGCAATCTCATCCCTGTTGAACAAACTATCAAAGAAATTTCGTGCTCAAATTTTCAATGTGAAATCCCCAGTACCAACGTATTTGAAATCCAGGGTGCAGATGTATCATTGAATGCATTTAAATTCATGTATTATCCACCACTTTTCAAGGACTCAGAGTTGTGGATGCACTTCAAATGAGGAGAGTTGTCAAGTTGCCAAAATATTGAAAGTATTAATGGAAGGAGACAGATGGCCCCCATTGGCCACGTCAACCAGCTTGAGCGACATACCCCGATCCTCTATGTTCGTGCCATTGAATGTCATCATCAGTGAAGTCTTTCTCAGAACTAGGTTTTGGTAAGTAGTAATATGCAACTATGTAACTCGACGTTTATATCGTGCATGATTTCTTGACACTAGCCCACTCCATGAAGAAAGAATGTTTTTGTAGCATGTATCATATAGATTTTTGTTTGAATATCATTCAGATTTTCATAAGGAGTTAAGTCTTCCCTATCATCATGTTCTGGTTTCAAGGGAATTCATGTGACAAATTCAGCTGCAGTGACGGATAACAGAATCCCTATTGTAAAAACTCATGGAATGCACTACCAAATAAGATAGTTGAACTCTGTCTGTGTAAGGTGAAGCATAACTTTGATTCAATGTAGGTTAACTTTTTCCGACTAAGTTGATGTATGATTTTTCTTTGATGTGTAATCGTTATGCCTAGTATTGTATCTTATGTATAAAACAAGTGCTGAGACTGCGATAGTCCCTGCCGTGCAAGTCAAAGGAGAAATTGGGGCAGTAATAATGCATTGATAGCAGCGGTAGTCCCTCGGCCAAATTCTGCCGGTAGAAAGCTAAATAGTTAAAAATTGACAAGGTTTTTTATAAAAGTTCGTGATCATCCTTGAAAGTAAATCAACTTATTGATTCTGCTGGTAAGTAGAATAGTTAGAAATTTCCAACGGGTTTCATGTGTCCTAACCATATATATGAAAGAAAGGCTTGCAATGTTTATTTTCGATGATAATAGTGATTCTCAGAATCGCCGGGTGGCTGGTCGATTCTCAGAATCGACCGACCACCGCCCCGCCACCACCCGGGTGGTGGCGGGGCGGTGGCTGGTCGATTCTGAGAATCGACCAGCCACCCGGCGATTCTTAGAATCAATTCTAGTCGTCGTAATATCTACATTGAACAGTGGCACATCCTGATGCACTCAAACATAGATTCAAATTGAGCTGTAAATTGTAAAGTTTGAAACAAACTGAAGAAACATATCATCATTAATCCCATAAGGTATTTTTCTGAGAGCTATTCTTGGCCTTGGAGGGACAAGAAAATATGCACAAAATCCTTGGTCTCCTCCCTCATACTCCCCTATGATTATTTTTCCAGGTCATGCCTATGGTTGTCTATAATGAGCCTGTACACTCTCTCTAGATTTTTGCTTACTCTTTTGACTCTTCAATCGTAGCCCTACAAATCCAACCAGTCCAAAAGAGGAACAAGGTCGCTAACAATTAAGGTGTTGTTGTTAACCATAACATCTTTCAAATCCTCCATGAATGATTCCATTTCCTCGATGTTAACCATTTGCTTCCACATAGCATTCCATATAAGAAAATGAAATAGGGAGCAGTCTAATCCCTGTTGAACAACCTGTCAAAGAAATTTCATGCTCAAATTTTCAATGTGAAATACCCAGTACCAACGTATTTGAAATCCAGGGTGCAGATGTATATCTGAATGCATTTAAATTCATGTATTATCCACCACTTCTCAAGGAGTCAGAGTTGTGGACGCACTCCAAATGAGGAGAGTTGTCAAGTTTCCAAAAGATTGAAAGTATTAATGGAACCAACAATGGAGACAGATGGCCCCCATTGGCCACGTCAACCAGCTTGAGCAACATACCCCGTTCCTCTATGTTCGCGCCATTGAATGTCATCATCAGTGAAGTCTTTCTCAGAACTAGGTTTTGGTAAGTAGTAATATGCAACTATGGAACTCGACGTTTATATCGTGCATGATTTCTTGACACTAGCCCACTCCATGAAGAAAGAATGTTTTTGTAGCATGTATCATATAGATTTTTGTTTGAATATCATTCAGATTTTCATAAGGAGTTAAGTCTTCCCTATCATCATGTTCTAGTTTCAAGGGAATTCATGTGACAAAATCAGCTGCAGTGACAGATAACAGAATCCCTATTGTAAGAGCTCATGGAATGCACTATCAAATAAGATAGTTGAACTCTGTCTGTGTAAGGTGAAGCATAACTTTGATTCAATGTAGTTTAACTTTTTCCGACTAAGTTGATGTATGATTTTTTCTTTGATGTGTAATCGTTATGCGTAGTATTGTATCTTATGTATAAAACAAGTGCTGAGACTGCGGTAGTCCCTGCCGTGCAAGTCAAAGGAGAAATTGGAGAAATTGGGGCAGTAATAATGCATTGATAGCAGCGGTAGTCCCTCGACCAAATTCTTCCCGTAGAAAGCTAAATAGTTAAAAATTGTCAAGGTTTTTTATAAAAGGTCGTGATCATCCTTGAAAGTAAATCAACTTATTGATTCTGCTTGTAAGTAGAATAGTTAAAAATTTCCAACGGGTTTCCTGTGTCCTAACCATATATATGAAAGGCAGGCTTGCAAAGTTTATTTTCGGTGATAATAGTGATTCTCAGAATCGCCGGGTGGTAGGGCGATTCTCAGAATCGACCAGCCACCGCCCCGCCACCACCCGGGTGGTGGCGAGGCGGTGGCTGGTCGATTCTGAGAATCGCCCTACCACCCGGCAATTCTGAGAATCACTATTATCACCGAAAATAAACTTTGCAAGCCTGCCGGGTGGTGGTGGGGCCGTGGCTGGTCGATTCTAAGAATCGCCCCACCACCCGGCGATTTTGAGAATCAATTCTAGTTGTCGTAATATCTACATCGAACAATGGCACATCCTGATGCACACAAACATAGATTCAAATTGAGCTGTAAATTGTAAAGTTTGAAGCAAATTGAAGAAACATATCATCATTAATCCCATAAGGTATTTTTCTGAGAGCTATTCTTGGCCTTGGAGGGACAAGAAAATATGCACAAAATCCTTGGTCTCCTCCCTCATACTCCCCTATGATTATTTTTCCAGGTCATGCCTATGGTTGTCTATAATGAACCTGTACACTCTCTCCAGATTTTTGCTTACTCTTTTGACTCTTCGATCATAGCCCTGCAAATCCAACCAGTCCAAAAGAGCAATAAGGTCGCTAACAATTAAGGTGTCGATGTTAACCATAACATCTTTCACGTCCTCCATGAATGATTCCATTTCCTTAGCTATAGGAGGGTGGGACTGAGTATATTTGCTTCCACATAGCATTCCAGATAAGAAAATGAAACAGGGAGCAATCTCATCCCTGTTGAACAACCTGTCAAAGAAATTTCATTCTCAAATTTTCAATGTGAAATCCCCAGTACCAACGTATTTGAAATCTAGGGTGCAGATGTATCATTGAATGCATTTAAATTCATGTATCATCCACCACTTTTCAAGGAGTCAGAGTTGTGGATGCACTCCGAATGAGGAGAGTTGTCAAGTTGCCAAAATATTGAAAGTATTAATGGAACCAACAACGGAGACAGATGGCCCTCATTGGCCACGTGAACCAGCTTGAGCAACATACCCCATTCCTCTATGTTCGCGCCATTGAATGTCATCATCAGCGAAGTCTTTCTCAGAACTAGGTTTTGGTAAGTAGTAATATGCAACTATGGAACTCGACGTTTATATCGTGCATGATTTCTTGACACTAGCCCACTCCATTAAGAAAGAATGTTTTTGTAGCATGTATCATGTAGATTTCTGTTTGAATATCATTCAGATTTTCATAAGGAGTTAAGTCTTCCCTATCATCATGTTCTGGTTTCAAGGGAATTCATGTGTCAAATTCAGCTGCAGTGACGAATAAAAGAATCCCTATTGTAAAATCTCATGGAATGCACTACCAAATAAGATAGTTGAACTCTGTCTGTGTAAGGTGAAGCATAACTTTGATTCAATGTAGTTTAACTTTTTCCGACTAAGTTGATGTATGATTTTTTCTTTGATGTGTAATCATTATGCCTAGTATTGTATCTTATGTATAAAACAAGTGTTGAGACTGCGGTAGTCCCTGCCGTGCAAGTCAAAGGAGAAATTGGAGAAATTGGGGCAGTAATAATGCATTGATAGCAGCGGTAGTCCCTCAGCCAAATTCTGCCAGTAGAAAGCTAAATAGTTAAAAATTGTCAAGGTTTTTTTATAAAAGGTCGTGATCATCCTTGAAAGTAAATCAACTTATTGATTCTGCTTGTAAGTAGAATAGTTAAAAATTTACTGTGTCCTAACCATATGTATGAAAGGCAGGCTTGCAAAGTTTATTTTCGGTGATAATAGTGATTCTCAGAATCGCCGAGTGGTGGGGCGATTCTCAGAATCGACTAACCACCGCCCTGCCACCACCGGGTGGTGGCGGGGCGGTGGCTGGTCGATTCTAAGAATCGCCCCACCACTCGGTGATTCTGAGAATCAATTCTAGTCATTGTAATATCTACATTGAACAATGGCACATCCTGACGCACACAAACATAGATTCAAATTGAGCTGTAAATTGTAAAGTTTGAAACAAATTGAAGAAACATATCATCATTAATCCCATAAAGGTATTTTTCTGAGAGCTATTCTTGGCCTTGGAGGGACAAGAAAATATGCACAAAATCCTTGGTCTCCTCCCTCATACTCCCCTATGATTATTTTTCCAGGTCATGCCTATGGTTGTCTATAATGAACCTGTACACTCTCTCCAGATTTTTGCTTACTCTTTTGACTCTTCGATCGTAGCCCTGCAAATCCAACCAGTCCAAAAGAGGAATAAGGTCACTAACAATTAAGGTGTCGATGTTAACCATAACATCTTTCACATCCTCCATGAATGATTCCATTTCCTCGATGTTAACCATTTGCTTCCACATAGCATTCCAGATAAGAAAATGAAACAGGGAGCAATCTCATCCCTCTTGAACAACCTGTCAAAGAAATTTCGTGCTCAAATTTTCAATGTGAAATCCCCAGTACCAACGTATTTGAAATCCAGGGTGCAGATGTATCATTGAATGCATTTAAATTCATGTATTATCCACCACTTTTCAAAGAGTTAGAGTTGTGGACGCACTCCAAATGATGAGAGTTGTCAATTTTCCAAAATATTGAAAGTATTAATGGAACCAACAACGGAGACAGATGGCCCCCATTGGCCACGTCAACCAGCTTGAGCAACATACCCCGTTCCTCTATGTCCGCGCCATTGAATGTCATCAGTGGTGAAGTTTTTCTCAGAACTAGGTTTTGGTAAGTAGTAATATGCAACTATGGAACACGACGTTTATATCATGCATGATTTCTTGACACTAGCCCACTCCATGAAGAAAGAATTTTTTTGTAGCATGTATCATATAGATTTCTGTTTGAATATCATTTAGATTTTCGTAAGGAGTTAAGTCTTCCCTCTCGGCAGAAGCTTCACTAAAATGATGGTGTTTAAACAAAATACTATATCTCCAAGAAAATTACATTCTCAAAAATTCTTGTTTTGCCATCATATAACATTTTACATGCATAAATCTAAGGGTTATACCTTGTTTAACCACTATATTGTATTTTATAAAACATATTCACACTGTATTTTATTAGATGTACCTTATTTTCTTCCCAGTGGTTATACCTTGTTTCTTTCAATAGCCCTTGCAATTATTTCATAAAAAGTAGTTGTAGTAAATTTATATAGCAACATTGTAGCCCTAGTAATAGATTTATTTTCTACAAATAGTATATTTGTTGAATTGAATTTTTGCAGACATAAAAAACTAGTTTTATCATTGCAAGAATTTTTAATTGTTAAATTGATTTTAAACTATTGTACATATTAGTATTAACTGTTGACTAGTTTAATTGAGCCAATTATAGTATGTAATTACCTCTATATCACTTGTTAATAATTGGTAATTGTTAATAATTGGTAAATTCACTTAGAGACTAGTAAACGTGAAATGAATAGCCAAATTGAAAGCTCATGACATAACATTGATATATAAAGTAGATTCTATATAAGAGATTGTAGGAGCTTGTCACGTGCAATAGATTTGGATTATTGATCCGACCATTAATTCAATGGATGGTGTTTAACATGAAGAGATTGAAATATGTTACTCATGAAGTAGATGGTGGGATTGAAACAAAAAAAAGACATAAGAGCAATAGCAAGTTTTATTTTCCTCTTTATTCATGGTTCCATAAGGGTTTGACCATGGTGAAAAGTTTTATCATTACCCTTTCCATATGGTTCCATTTAAGGCTTTAAATTAGATTGTGGTTACACATGGAGATGCCAGTTTTATTTATACCCTCTCTTTATGTTTCAATATAAGGCCTGATCCATTTTAAATAAGAATTGAGTTTTTATTTATACCATATTTTATGGATATATCAAAGGTTTTTTCATTTTAAAGAAAAGTGAAGTCCTATGGATATGGTAGATTTTGTTAATACCTTTTTTTTCCATGTTCATTTTTTTTTCATGTTTTTTTAGATTGAATTCTAATTATATTTTAAAAAATAGTATAATTTAGTAAACATGAAGAGGAGTATTAGTTTTATAAGGCTCATAATTGTTATGGTGATTATATGAATAATTATTATATCTAATAGTTGGATTTGGTTTACGGAATTAGGAAAAATGTTGTTATACTCCTAGAGGTCAAAGGCCCCGAGGAATTCGGCAAAATGTTGTACATCTCTAAATTATGTTGTAAAATGTTGTTATGTCCCTAAAGTATGAGCCTCTCTACAATTTAGTTTGAGAACTTAGTATGGGGTCAATGTATAAGTGTTAGATGGTTAAATGTTAGATATGTAAGAGATGTGAATATCTTTTAAAAGTTAGGCTCATAAGTATACCTTATTTTCTTCCGAGTGGTTATACCTTGTTTCTTTTAATAGCCCTTGCAATTATTTCATAAAATGTAGTTGTAGTAAATTTATATAGCAACATTGTAGCCCTAGTAATAGATTTATTTTCTACAAATAGTATATTTGTTGAATTGAATTTTTGCAGACATAAAAAACTAGTTTTATCATTGTAAGAATTTTTAATTGTTAAATTGATTTTACTGTTGACTAGTTTAATTGAGCCAATTATAGTATGTAATTACCTCTATATCACTTGTTAATAATTGGTAATTGTTAATAATTGGTAAATTCACTTAGAGACCGGTAAACAAATTGAAAGCTCATGACACAACATTGATATATACAGTAGATTCTATATAAGAGATTGTAGGAGCTTGTCATGTGCAATAGATTTGGATTATTGATCCGACCATTAATTCAATGGATGGTGTTTGACATGAAGAGATTGAAATATGTTACTGATGAAGTAGATGGTGGGATTGAAACAAAAAAAAACATAGCACTGTTGATGTTGATGTTATGGTTGAGAACATGTTGAATTTATACTTAGAAAAGAAAAAGGATATTCTACCAAAAACATTAATGTGTTTTTTTCCTCATAAACAACTTTGTTTGGCACATAAAAATTTGGTTTTACTAGATTTTTTTTTAAATTTTGAAAATTGACCCTAAAAAAAAAAATCATCGTTCCAGTATCATCACTTTTTCGTTTGAAGCTATATTTTGCACAAAAATTTCGTAGTAAATTTCGTAGTCACTGCCATTTTTAAAACATGTTCAAAATTGACCCCTAAAAAATAAAATCATCGTTCCAGTATACACACTTTTCATTTTTAGCACTGTTTTTGATGTTTTTTTGGGGTTTTTTGGCCAGAGTTCCCGTTTTGAGTTTATAGTTCCCGTTTCAAAGTTTACATTGTTCCATGAATATCTGTGTACAATTAAGGAATTTCAAAAATTGTTTAGGAGAGGAGGGGTTCTGTTATGCTCAAATTGAATACTTCAATCTGAGTTGGTCTCTCTCTGTGTTGAAAAAGATTACCAATTACCACTGAACATTTGGGGTTCAAGTCTATGCACTCATTTATTATTGAAAAAGTTTTTTTTTTTCCCAAGGAAATAAATCGACAAAGGGATCATTTTTCATGGTTTTCATTGGTCACCTCATTATAGATACTTTTAGAAATGAAAACTCAACCATTTAAACTAACCCTTCATGCTATGGAAACTAACTATGTTGCATAATACTTTACAAGGAAATTTCTATAGAGGGGGAATCCATTTGTTTTATAGAGGGCATCGATCTATTTGATTGAGGCTTCTGGGACCTTGTTATTCCCAGAGACACAATAAATAGTTTACAATATTCTCATCTCACATAAGGAATGATTCAACATCTATATGGATATGTGTGCCATCTCCAAGACTAAAAGGATTTTATCATTGAACCATTTTTTAAAATGGATTTGCCTGAGTTTTATTTCCTTTTGGATGATTGGAGTTGAGCTTGTGTAGAGAATTCCTAATTCCCAATATCATCATAATTGCTAATATTGAAATTATAAACTGTAACAATCAAAAAATCATTGCACCGAGATGCATAGATTTAATGATTCAACATCCTTATGGATAAGTAGTGCCATCTCTAGAACTATATATATATATATATATATATATATATATATATATATATATATATATATATATATATATATATATATATATATATATATATATATATATATATATTCCGATGAAAGTGGCAGATCAACCCAAAAGGACAGCATTTTGCCAGCCAAACTAACAGACCCTAACCCTAAGGGAATCAAGGAGAATTGACCTTGTGACCTCCCATTGGTGAGGTACTTTAGAAATGGGAACTCGACCAATTGAGCTAACCCTCTAACTCATTGAACCCTTTTTTATGACTTTTCCTGTTTTTTTTTCCTTTTGGACAATTAGGGTTGAGCTTGTGTATAGAATTTCCAATGTCATCACAATTGTTGTTAGTAAAATTATAAATTACAAAAATAAGAAAATCATTGCACCAAGATGCACTTTCTATAACCCAATACAAGGGAGATGTTTAATTCCTTCTATATTCAGCATGTAGTTGACATGTGACATTTGATAAGATTACCATATAAGATCCTTCTCAACTATAGATCTATCATGAGTACAGAGGGATAAAAACCCTCGAGGTGGAAACCATTTTGATCCATTTTAAAAATGGGGAATAAAGCAACAGAAAATTTTACATCGGGAGGGATTTGATCCCTGTAGATTCACATTTATTAGCAGACAATATGGATTTTCCAGGCCATAGTGAGTACAAGTGCCTAGTAAGCAGGGTGTTATGATTAAGCCTAGAAATTCCCTAACTCAAGTTAAACATTGAAGGTTTTCAAGTGGTGTGGTGTGTTATCTGGTCAATCTATCTGTGGTATGTATTTACCTGATTATTTATACATTCAATGTTTAATTCATGCCTTTAGCTTAATGATAAAATAAATAACTGTGAAAAACCTTGAAAGTGAAGCTTTCCATCTCCACATCTGATCATTAGACCACAAAGATAAATAATCACCAATGATAGGGTTCAAACCAGAATTACACATCTTTACCATGCACATAATCCTTGAATTCAGCCAAATGAAATGTTAGTGTGAAAATACAATGCATAGTTGAAGTTCTAATTATTGTTGCCAAACTGTGAATAATATTTAATGAATTGTCATGTGTGATAATGATGCATTATGAAGGTGCTATTCTTGAAAATTTTTTGTATTTGCAATCGATTGGAGGCATCATGGTTTTTTATTCCTTTAGCCTAAAGTAGTTAGAGAAAGCTTAATAGTGGACTAGGATTGTAGTTTGGTTAGAGTAGCAGGCCCAGTGGGATTAATGCCAAGATCAACTGTGTTTATTTGCCAGTTTTAAATCAGGCCAGTCAGACTACTATAAATCTAGAGTTTATATTTAATTCGATGTAATAAGCCTCCTTTTCACTAAGAAATCATTGACATATAGAATGGTTAGTGATCAACTCAAATTCCAAGTCCGTACCCCTGAATTTTTTTAATCTAACTTACTTGATTGTTTCGTGTATGTGTTACGATTTAATTTAAAACTTATAAAATTTGTGTAATCTTAAACAAAAAATAATATAGGTGTTTCAATATTATCAAAACTCTATGATCTTAAATAAAAAATACAGTGTTTTCAAATTTGTAAAAGTTCTTGTAATTGGTTGGTTTGCCAATAGAAACCACATAAGTAGGTTTGTAAGGCTACTTTTCTATGTGCATAATGGACACTCTTCAGAGACACATGCTACAAAAGGGTCTAGATGGCATGAATGAACATAAAAAAAAAATTGCTTTGTGGTTTGAGGATAATATCTATACACATGTTGTAAGTCAGGTGTGTTGCCCCTCACATTTGAATTGTTCTGACAATTCTCAACTTTCTTCTGAGGGTTTTCCATTTTATCATTTTTCATTATCTTGAGATGGAACTAGTGAATTACTTTCTTTATTTTGAATCGAGTGAATTTTTAATAAGTGTCTTGTCTACAAGTATTACCATATAGTTATTTCTTTGTTCACCCAAGGAGAGTTGTCATTATCATCTAAATGCATATTGACATTTTTACTATGGTATTTCCTTGGTTGCAATGATTTATTTTTGGGGGATGTTGATGTTCTTTCTATGCTTTGTAAAAAAACTATCTACAAAGAGTCTCTCTCAAGATGCTATCATTAGAATCAAAAGCTATACAACCTTATTTTCCGAGTATTTCTCTTAGTAAGAGCTACTGGCCTCTGGTTCTGTTAGTGTCGGTATCTTCATCCATCCATTAATGATCAAAATCTCTTGTCGCATTACATGTTAGGTGTCGCATATGATCAGTTGAATTCCATTAGGATCATGGATCATCTGATGGTAGTGTCATATTATACATTTTCCCTCATGATTTTTTAGCTGCTGGCCCATTTTCATTCATCTAGATCATTTGCACTCATTTTTTGTCTTTAAATCTTCAAAAGCCAGTTTTAGGGTTTTAGGTCTCATTAGGTCTGGGGTTTGGTAAATAAGGTCTTGAAAATGCTCAATAGTTGTCAGCAGGCACATGTGGTGGTCAAATAAAGTCTCAGCAGTAATAATTTCAATAATCACATGCTGAGTGATTGATTTTTCCTCAAAACCTTGTTTTGAGGAAAAACAAAGTTTTATATGTTTCATGTAAAAAAATTCATGTAGTTTCATTTTTTCATATGTAATAATCTCAGAGGCAGCCCTGGTCAATTTGCCAAGCCTATGCTACTTCAGTTCCTACAGAAGAAACAAAATGTCAAAGTATTTAGTCCATTGAAGGCAAAAATAAAGCAAATTGCCCAAAACAGAGTTTCAAAAAGTAAGTGAAAGTCAAACATTAGCAAAGTGGGTTTTCTTGAATGAAAAATTAAAAGCCATGGCTATATAAAGTTTTTTCAAATCGAAGGAGGCTCATTTGTGTCCACAAGTGAAGAGAGTAAGTGCATTTCCATTTGCAAAAGCCAAAAGAGCAATTTTGTGTTTAAAGGGAAAAAATCATAAGCACGACACACATGGGTTAAAGTGCGGCGCATCCAATCAGTGCAGTGCACTCGACAGTCAGTTGCAGTGTGATTTTATAACGTGCGCGACGCACCGAGGCAGGGCGACGCACCTGTGAGGTGGCGCAGCGTACAAGACTACAACACTCGAAATCACCCATAGTTTCCTCCAAAATGCTCAAAATTGCTAATTCCTCATTATTCAAGTAAGTTGACACTCCCTTATCACCGATGAATGAGTTTTCTTAGTGTTCATGGTGATTCAATAAGAAAAAATTGAAACCATAACTACTTGCACAATCTGTTGAAAATCCACTACCTAGGGTTTGCATATTGAATTTTTTGTTGCTAATTCCCACTCCTATCACTTTCGCTCCCTCACTCCCTCATTCCCTAACTTCATTATCCCCCTCCCTCGTCATTTATATTGTCCCATTCCATATTCCCCATATCCCTCAACCCACTATCCCAAACCCTAGTCAAATACCTCCAAACCGTAATTGTTATTCACAAACCCTAAATATCATCCCTTAAACCCTTCTATTCCCCAAAAACCTATCAACAACATTCCCAACCCCTCATACACAGTCCCTACACATTTCCCCCACAGTCCCTCATACATACATATCTTTGGCAGCAAAAACCTATTGACATCATAAAATATCTTCGTAATAATCTATCTTTTCTATGACTATGACTTCAATGGCTACAATCCTTGGGTACAATAGCTTTTAATTTTCAAGAACTTTTCATGAAATTTTATGCGAAAGGAAAGGAAGTTGAATTAAGGGGTATTGCAAGGAAACCGGGAACGATAATCAGCTCCAATGGTATGACAAAGCTTCTAAAAAAGGAACAAAGAGGTGTAATTGAACAATTATGTTTGCTAGATGTTTCCACGTCAAAATCATCTATTTCTCCAGATCTCAAAAAAGTCTTGGACAATCATTCCAAGGTATTTGAGACTCCCAAAGGTCTCCCACCTATTCATGATCATGATCATGCTATTCATCTGATTCCAGGAAGTGTTCCTCCAAACATCAGGCTGTACAGATATACCTGTGCCCAAAAGAGTGAAATTGAATGTATGGTTGCAGAAATGCTAGAGGCTGGTATAATTCAACCTAGTCAAAGTTCTTTCTCTGGTCTCATGGTATTGGTGCACGAGAAGGATGGATCATGGCACATGTGTCTGGATTATAGGGAGCTCAACAAGCTCACTATTAAAGATAAGTTTCCCATTCCTATCATTGATGAATTACTGGATGAATTGCATGGATCAATTTACTTCACCAAGTTGGATCTTCGTTCAGGATATCATCAAATCAGAATGAAGACTGAATACATTTAGAAAACAACACTTAGAACTCATGAGGGTCATTATGAATTTTTGGTCATGCCTTTTGGCCTTACCAATGCACCTTCTACAATTCAAGGTTTGATGAATTCCATTTTCAAACCCTTCCTTAGAAAATTCGTGTTAGTATTTTTTGATGATATACTAATCTACAATAAGTCTTGGAAGGATCATGTTGAACATGTTGACAGGGTGCTACAACTATTAGAGGAGAAATAATTATATGCAAAAGGATCCAAATGTTTCTTTGGAGTACAAGAGGTGGAATATCTGGGTCATATTGTATCTCATGAAGGAGTTAAGGTAGACCCTAGAAAAATTAAAGCCATTAAGGAATGGAAAATTCCCACATCCATAAAGCTTCTGAGAGGATTTCTCAAGTTGACAGGGTATTATCGCAAGTTTTATCAGAATTATGGGAGAATAGCAGCACCTCTAACAACATTATTAAATAAAGATGCATTTTCATCGACTCCAGAAGCAACAAATGCTTTCGAACATCTTAAAGAGACAATGTGCCAAGCACCAGTCTTAGCTACACCAGACTTCACAAAAACCTTTATTGTGGAATGTGATGCTTTAGGAAATGGAATTGGTGTTATTTTAATGCAAGATGAAAGACCCATTGCTTTTGAAAGTTGTCCAATCAAGGGAAATTTTTTACACAAAGCTATTTATGAGAAGGAAATGTTGGAAATACTACATGCACTTAAGAAATGGTGACCCTACCTAATGGGAAGACACTTCAAGGTAAAAACGGATCGTGATAGCCTTAAATACGTTTTACAACAAACATTATCCTTTGGAGAGCAACAAAAGTGGGTCACAAAGATGTTGGGTTATGACTTTGAAATCATCTACAAAAAGGGAAGCAAAATGTGGTGGCAGATGCACTCTCAAGAAAGGATGACAATGTGGAAGCATTGTTGTGTGCCATTTCTATTATCCAACCAGATTGGATAAATGAAGCAAGGGAGGAATGGAAGAATGATGAATAAGTGTGGGCACTTATTCAAAAGTTACAACAAGATTCCAGTACATCTGATACATGATTTAGCTAGAAAGATGATTTGTTATGGTACAAAGATCACTTATGCCTTTATAAGAATTCCAAACTCAAACAAAAGATTCTTATGGAACTGCACACTTCTCCCTTAGGAGGGCACTCAAGATTTTTAAAGACTTACCACAGAGTTAAGAAGGAATTTTTTTGGGATGGCCTTAAATCAAATATTCAAAAGTTTGTGGCGGAATGTTTAGTTTGCCAACAAAATAAAGTTGAGACAATTAAGACACCGGGTCTATTACAACCTTTATCCATTCCAAGCCAATGTTGGGAGAAGGTTTCAATGGATTTTATCACAAGTTTACCCAAGTCTGAGGGAAAGAGTGTCATCATGGTGGTAGTTGACAAACTTACTAAGTATGCACACTTTTGTGCATTATCACATCCATTTAAAGCCAGTACAGTTACTACTGCATTTATGGAAATAATTCAAAAGCTACATGGAAACCCAAAGATTATTATAAGTGACATAGATCCCATTTTCACTAGAAATATTTGGACATAATTATTTTATTGTCTCAGTACTCAGTTAGCTCATAGCTCATCTTATCATCCTCAATCTGATGGGCAAACTGAGATAGTAAACAAATGTTTGGAAGGATATCTTCATTGCTTTATATCTGATAAATAGACACAATGGGTCAAATGGTTGCCTCTGGCTGAATGGAGGTATAACACTTCCTTCCATAGCGCAACAAAAATGACCCCATTTATGGCACTTTATGGATATTAGCCACCAGCCATCACATCATATTTAAGAGAAAATTCTAAGGTTCAAGCAGTGGAACATCACATCGAGCATCAACAATAAGTCCTCCAACTCTTAAAGGATAACCTTGTGTTGGTGCATAATAGAATGAAACAACAGGTAGATCAACCTCATAGCGAAAGAAGTTTTGATGTAGGTGATTGGGTATTCCTACAGCTACAACCATATAAACAAATGTCCCTCAAGCAATCTAAGAAGGATAATAAATTATCACCAAAGTATTATGGTCCGTACAAGGTGTTGCAAAATATTGTACTATGGCATACAAATTGGAGCTTCTTGAAGCTTCTCATATGCACCCAGTTTTCCATGCTTCATGTTTAAAGAAGGTTGTAGGTGACAAGCTCCCAGTTCAAACAATATTGCTAGAACTTGAAGAGGAAGGAAAAATTATATTGGAACCAGAAGCAATCACAGAAACAAGAACTTGACAGCTACGAAATCGATCAATTTTGGAGCATCTCATCAAGTGGAAGAACTTATCCACTAAATATTCCACATGGGAGGATAAGAATGTTATACAGAAGCATCCAAAACTACTCAAGCGTTGAGGACAACACTTTTTTGAAGGACAGAGGCATGTTAGGTCCCTATAATACTAGTGATTACCCTATTACTATTGTAGTTGTATCCCTTATTAATATTGTTGTGCCCCTATTGTCCCCATATTGTTATTACTGTGCCCCATAGAATCCCTCTAATGTTATTTTTGTGCCTTGATATTATTATTATTAGGTCAGCTGGGTTATATTGTGACTCCTCAGACTCCTATATATAGAAAGGATGTTTTGTCATTTGAATCATCAAAGAATCATTCATTTGTGTAATGTAAAGGAGGTTACCCCTCGAAGAGAATGAATTCTAAGGCATTGATCTATCTTTTCTATCTTTTCTTGGAAAGATAGATCAACGCCTTAGAATTCAGCCTCTTTGAAGGGGTAACCTCATTTACATTACACAAATGAATGATTCTTTGATGATTCAAATGACAAAACATCCTTTCTATATATAGGAGTCTAAGGAGTCACAATATAACCTAGCCGACCTAACAATAATAATATAAAGGCACAAAAATAACAATAGAGGGATTCTATGGGGCACAGTAATAATGATATGGGGACAATAGTGGCACAACAATATTAATAAGGGATACAACTACAATAGTAATGGGGTAATCACTAATATTATAGGGACCTAACAGTTAGATTTTTCCTATGACAGAAATGAGGAAACAATCAGTGACTCTTCTAGAGAAATTCATGCAACAAGGAGACCTCACAAGAGTGGAAAACATAACCGAGAGGAGCCTACTTCACTTTCTGAGCTATTGGCCTGTCCTCTTGCTGTCACATGCTTTCAACATCAATCACATTTCCAATTTTGTGAGATGGTGGCAAGAGTTAAATACCATCATGAGCTTGCCCGATTGTTTGTACTCCATCTTCATAATGGCCAAGTCAATTTGGCAGGTGTGACATTTACCTTCACACTTGAGATTATATCTCAAGCAACCGATATTCCAAATGTCGGTGAGTAGTGGAATAAGGGGTAGCTGGTAGACAGGGAACATTATGAGCCTTATATCAAGGTTGGTTTTCAAAGGAATATTAGTAGAGTTTTCCCTTTCTGGTTCCTTCAAGACACATATGCACCCTTGATGAAAATCATAATTAAATATTTCAACTGTGAGGGGAGATTTTCTCACGTGTATGCCTACCACATCAGATTGTTGATGCACTTCACTAGGGTGAGAATGTTGAATTTTCCCTATTTCATTTTCTGGAATATTGAGAATATGACCACTTTGGTTCAAAGGAAACCGCCTCATCAGCAGTATAACAACATCTATCACTTTGCACTCATCAAAATTGTGGTCTTGCATCAACTCGATTTACTGAATATCTCATGGGAGGATTTCATTGCACATGAGGTCGTTACAGGTACTCAAGTACCTCCATTAGTTTTTCATGAGGTAGGAGAGCCTTCACATCAGCAAGAGATGCATGAGACACAAACCACCAGTGTGCCAGTGTTTGTTACATATCAAAAGGGCACTAGGAGATTGTTTGCAGCAGCAAAACGAGTACTATCTCCACCCGGGGTGGAAGGGGTCTCATTTCATTCAGTAGAAAAGTAGGTACAAGACAAGGGTAAGTAGCCATTACATGATGAGGGGCCTTTAGGAGGACAAGAGATAGATTTTATTCTTATTCGTGATGATGACACCAATTTGGGCTCCCAAAGCTCAAAGCTCAAGGAGATCATTCAGGAACAACAAGCTGACATAAATGATTTGTCTCTCAACTTTGAAAGAGCCAAATGGATAATCAAATATCTAGAGCAAGGAAACAAATAGCTAGAGGATCAGCAAACCATCATGGAGTTACACAACATACGAGAAAATAGACAAGCTGCTAAGACGAGTAAAGTCAAGTTGACACCACTTGAACAAGAAATTGATGTTTATCGTGAATCTTGGCTTGAGAGGGTAAATATGCACTTGGAAAGGATGCTAGAGAAGGCCAACATGGAGAAAAACATGTTGAGGCACATGGCCTACCACTACTTGGCAAGAAATAAGGTGTGCAAAGAGCAAGACAGAATCCAAAACTTGGTTGAGGCTTCCTTAGCCCAACACAACACTTGATGAAAGACACTCAGCCCAAATTTCAAGAAATTTGGGAAACGTTTTGCAAATTTTGAATTTTTAGCATAAAAACAGGCTTTTCTGCCTGGTGCGCCACACCACCTGGCGTGTGCTTTTGCTAGAGACCCCCTTTTTGATTAAAACTCAGCATTTTTGGATTTTTCATGGAAAAATATGAATTCCCTCACATGGCGAAGAAATTTTGACGGGTTTTGAGTTTCCAAAAGGGTCAAAAACACCCCAAAAATGACCTTTCTGCCCCTTTTTGGCCACATATAAAGCAGTGTTAGGAGAATTCATTTTTGGAGAAGAAAATGGACTCCAAATTTAGAAATTCCACATGTTATGGAAAGTAGATAGACTGGTCTTTCCAAAAAGTCCACCTGGAGAAAATTTGGTGCACGGTAAGGCCTCCAAAATAAGCTGCAAAAAGGCACTACACACAGGGATAGTGGCATGGCGCACAGGATGGAAAATGTCATTTTTGCCAAAAAAACTCTATTTTTAGCCCAGTCTTTTCTTAGTTTGACTTTTTTCTCTCTCATGGTCAAACTCATGACATAATTTGATGTAGCTCGATGGACTTTGATGTAAAAATGTTGAAAATTCACTCATGGAGGTAGATACATCATGAAAAGGTAGTTTTGAACTAAATAAATTAGTTTCCTAGATTTTAGAGGCAAGTTGTTCCGCTACCTACTTTTTAGTTCCTAGTTTAGATCTTGTTGGTACAACTCCTAAACTCATGAATTCAACCCGTAAAGCCTAGCATGAGTTGTTTGTCGCCTATATCTAGTACCTTTTTAGTCATTTGTAAAGGTTGGACTCTTGTGAATGCTTTGATCATTATTGCACACTCATTTTAGCAGTTTGGCAAAGGAATAGACCAAAGTTTGCAGCTCTTTATGGGATTCTTGTGGCAACTTGATTTGGCATTGTGTTTCCTTCTGTAATTTCAAGTTTACATGTGTTTTATGTATGCCATTATCTCTCTCTATTCTTCTTAACCAAATGAAACAAGGATAAAGGTAGAATTCATAGATATTTGCAGTGCCCTACCTAGGGTTTGTTTAGTTAATTATGTTTTCAGCTGTTTGAAGAGGATCCCTGAGACTTTAACTCCCCCTTCAACTCCTCACCAGTCTAAAATCTCTCCATCTCATTCAATTTGAAGTACCAAACCATTTGCCTACCTCGCCCCATAAACATCTCTGCAAAACTGAGTTCATTCCCGAGACCCAAATCTGCCTTTCACATTTGAGCCAAAAAAACATCATCAAATTCAATCACAATACTCTGAGCACATACCTAACCTAAAATTAGTCTTTACCTCAGTCATCTCAAGCTTCATTTGTTGTACTTTCCTGAGATTGACAAGGAGAGATCTCTCTCCCGACCCAGTAGGGCTAGCTACCAGGTTAAGCTTGGTTTGATGTTACCCTAGATCCTAACTCTCTCAGCCTGAGGTAGATTTATACCCTAACAGGATCTAGGTGAAAGCACATACAAAAAATGTTAATATGTTACACAAAGAACTGGTTCTATTAGTTGAATAAAGATTTATTTATTTGAACCATTTGTCTCATATGTCCAAGTAAGTACATATTTCTTTACTGGGATGATTCAAAAATATATATTATTCTTTTAATGTTTGAATCAACATATTCTCTAAGATTTCTTAGTAAACTGCATGACAAAATTTATATCATGTCGTATTTTTGTTTATTTCTTCAACCATCATCACAGGCCAAATACTGAAAGTAGAGGGAGGTTGCATGAAGCAAATACGCAATCCTATGTAACATTTTGGTTCATCTCCTCAACCATCATCAGGGAGAAAAATATGAAAAATAAAGGGAGATGCAGCTGCATGAAGCACAATATGCCACATTATGATTGTTGGGTTTTGATTGATGTCTTCAATATGGCTTAGGTCAAGTGGGTAACACAACTACCAACTGACTGAAATAAAAGGTGTCCTAAATCCTATTTCAATTTATGAAATGGTGTGGTTTGAATGATGGCTTAACCAGACCATCTTAATCATGATGCCATGAACTAATCCATCATGCATATTTTCATTTGTTCTCATTGAGATTATAATTATCATTTTTACATTTCCCATAGGAAATAATAATTTTCTACATTTCTTGGATGTTATTTAGTTGGATACTTGTTGATGAGTATGCTTTCATTTTTATTTTTTTTTATTGCATCCAAGATTTGATCTTTATTAGGTCTATTTTAAATCCTAGGCTATATCATTAATTATTTGCATGACGTTGGCATTTGTACTAACTGACATATCATGGTTGGCAAAAATTTTGATTGGCTTATATTTTTAGGTGTTTTTCCCTTTTTATTATTAGTGATGGAATATATATGGGCTTTAGTTTTTTATGTGGTTTTCGTAATATTGTTTGCTTCATCTTTTTCTTTATGAAGATCAATGTATCTCATGGGCCAGAATAAACTAGTTCTATGATTGTCCTTTTGTTAAAGCATTTCATTCGCATTGGCATGAATGTGTATTGCAAATTATTTCTGAAATTCCTACTAGACTGAAGTGAATGATCTCAATAATAATATGAAGTAGTTGTTAACTAGCTATTACGTAAAATTATCTGAACATCATAGTGTTGGAAACCACCATTAACTCTTCTTGTGATGCCATATTGTTGTTAATGATAATACAAAACAACTTTATTTATGTTTTCTTCAAGGGTAGCTAAGTACTCTTCGAACATCTCATAATGACAATCTCATTGAGAAACCACTAAGGACCATTGGGAAAATGCAAGTTTAGATTAATCCCTTAACTCCCCTTACGCTTGAGACATTGATGCCCCACGTGACCTTTTATGTTAAATCTGTCTCCCAGTCATCTTCACCTACTATATATCTCATGCTTCTGACATCAAGTAGGAATTCTTCTCAACCAGGTTATGTTTCATACCACTATCCTAGTCTTCACTTATATGCTTCGAAACTATTGTACAGTCGCATTCTAACCTTCAACTCCATTGCATTATAAATAAGTACTTATGGCACATTGTGTACCCCTAAAAGTTGGATACTAATGAAACATTGTTTATCTTCTGATATTAATATTCAATGCTCTCTAGGATACTGTACTTTTGATTCAAAAATGTATTTCAGATTCAAATTTAACTTGTTCACAGTGTGTTCTTGAAGCCATTTCCCACAAAAGTGGCCTCACCATCTAGGCTCTGTACAAGAAACATGTTGATACCTTTACATTCTCTTTGGAATATCTTCTTGGGATGAAAACTTTGATTAATTCTCTAAACTTAACAAAAGTATGATCATAATTTTTGCATGTATTTGTTGTAAAACTACATTTAACATCTCTAACATATTGAACAACCAATAAGCTTGTGTCTTCATCTGTCCTCTCACAAGAAGGAACATTTCTCTCTAGAGCATATTTTTAAACCCCAATATAGGACATGATCAAATTTCTAACCAAATCCTCATTTCCATTAGCATTATCTGTAGATGAAATGGCATCCAATCTATCTCACCCATCTAAATTCAAGGAAACACCAGTTCAAAATTCCAATAATGCTTGAAGCAGTTAAATCATTATGAAATTTGCTTACTTCACTAGGCAATTCAACAATCTATTCATAATTTCCAATATTCCTCATTTTCTTACCATGGGATAATGGTATAGTCCCTTTGGTTTCACTAGAATCAATTTTCATAGAAACAAAGTCTTTCCTTCCTTGAATTTCATCTAGAATGAAAGTTGTCATGTTACCACTTTCTAAACCCTTAAGAGGCCTTAACCCATGCACTCTAGGTTCAAACCAATCATACTTTGATAAAGAACCTAAGATTCAAATTGAGTACCATCATTTATTGCATTATTGAGTTGAATATGGGAAATATCTTGAGCTTCATAATTTATTTCTGCGATGTAGCATAAAGTGTTTTCACTTTTAGAATTAAATCGATCAATTTCATGGCATACATTCTCGAACTGGTTTTATTCTAAAGCAAATGAGATTGTATATTTCTCTTGACTAGGGTTTCTATCTCTATATTGATTTTCTTTGATGCTATCAAAATAGGTATGAGAATGTTCGAACAGACTTTCAGAAATGACTCTAGGACTATAACTTGGCTGGGTTGATATGCTTAAAAATGGGCATATTACAGTTATTCTACCAGAAGAACCTTGAAGAGATACTTGACACATGAGACATATTGAGTGTTGCCTTAACCATACATCAATATAGTTGATATTAAATGCATGGCCAAAGAGGAGTTAAAGAGGACCATAGAATTTACTTCACAAGGTAATGCCATTTCTTGTATTGAACATATTTAATTATCTGAGCATTTCGTATTTGGATGGTATTTTCAGTCAGATTTGTGGTTAGAATCTATTTTCTAAGGATCTACTTTTACTGTACCAAATGTGTTGAGAGAATATTTATATCTTTTTTTTATGTGATCAAGGAAAATACCATCTGTGGATAAAGGGAGGATGGTCAATAGACAATTCTATTGTTGTTTTAGCTAATGAAGAACTTAATTTGGATGGTGAACAACCAATATATCTTCAAGGGTCTACATTCTAGAATAACGACACTAATGTGGTATGTCTTCGCAACATTATGCAATAACCCATATTGGGTGCATCTTGCAAGTGGTGGTTCTTTGTAGGAAATTGTTGCGTTCTCTTAAACTCACTTAGGAAAGCTTAGATGAGAAATTTCAGTCAAGGACAACTTTCATTAGAAATATTTTGAAACTTCTTTGTAGCTTTACAAAGGTGACAACTTATTTTGTATCAAGTAATAAGTTACTGATAAATATTAGTGAAGTGGTTGGTATTTTTCCAGGCTTGTTTAAGATGAGCGTTGAAACTGTCTATCATGATCTTGTGGATGTGGAGAACAAACTAAATGATCAACTGTCAATTATTTTGGAAACTTTCTTTCAATTTGTTCATGATGTGGTTTTGGATGATACCATTTTTTAGAACATATTAACATTTATTATTGTTTCTTTATTGGACATCTTGGATGGAAGAATGTGGAGGTATGAGAGACAAAATATTATTTAGAAGCTTCCTTTTGTTTACAAGCCTGAGGTTATTATTAATATTTTGAGGTTTTCTTGGGACATTAGATCACAGAACTGTAAAAAACCTCATTGGAAGCAAACAAGTCAAGGTCATCATGAACGAGATGGTTTTGTAGACTAAAATTGTCTTTCTTTTTCTTGTAACGTTTTCTCACAACATTTTTCCTTAATTATTGATTTCAATAAAAAGAATCAACTGATTATTATATTTCCATAGGCAGGTCACTGGCTATAGGATTTAATAACTATTTCAAGTCTTTCTGAATGCACAAGGAGTACAAATAATCACCAAGGGTGATAAGTTGTGTCTAACTTATAGCAAGGATGGGCTAGGAGTAAATGATATAGAGTCTACAAGTGGTCATTAAGATGACACACTCTTTGGAGATCTGTTTTTAGTGGTTGGAAGATAAGTAGCTATGTCTAGTGGACATGAACAACCCTGCCCTAGAAATGAAAATGTTTCTAACTCCAATATAACTTTACAAGGAGTTGTTGAAGTGCTTAAATTTCTTAAAGAGAGCATCTTCTTCTCTATATTGGAATTATTCTAGATCTACAAAGAAACCTATCGCCAAATTAATTAAGAGCATGTGAGTGCTCTTTTACAGATGTTACAACCAAAACTTTTAGTTGTTAATATAAGAATGGAAGGGATTGGTACTTTAGTTGTGCCTTAGGAAAACCACTTCCTTGGACATTTTCACAAATCATGCCTTAACCTGTTACATGAACTAGTTATGAGGTACTTCTTATGCCAAAAACTTAGAGAGAAACTAGTAAATGAAGTTCTGAAGGTAGAGGATGGGAGGTTTTTTATACTAATGATGCTCTTATTATTGAAGCTAGCATTCCTATTACAACGAACTCCACATGGTCCACTTTGGGTGATGACACTTTGAGATTTAATATCTGTAAAGCCTACACATATTTTATTGTTGATAAAGTGAAAGCTACATATTCAATGTGCTTAAATATGAAACAATTTAGTAAAATCCTTCCATACCTATTTCATTTGGAAGTTCTTCTCATGGATTTTTATTTTTCAAATGTGGTTGACAACATCAAAATGGAAGAGAATACCTTTCTAGAGAATTACACAGTGAGTTGGCCAACTACTGATGAAGAGGATTATTTCTTTTAACTTAATTTCTAGATTTATTATTATCTGTTAACATGTCTTCTTACTTTTGCTTTGGAGTGTTCCTTCTTCATTGTAATATACATAAAATTGAAAAATCTCAATCTTTGTTATTTTGAGTCCAAGTTTAATAAATTGATTGAGATGTCTAATAAATGTCACATTAAGATTAAGTGACCTTTATAGATAAACAAAGTGTCATTAATCTAAGGTTCTTAGGATAATTGGTAGCACAACTACCTATTGAATTAAGCAAAAGGTATCCTAACTCCTATCTCAAATTATGAAATGACATGGTTTGAATTATCATGGCTTAACCAGGCCATCTTAATCATGATACCATTAATAGATCCATCATTCATATTTTCATTTGTTCTCATTTAGATTCTAATTATCTCTTATATATTTCCAATAGGAAACAACAATAATTTTCTACATTGCTTGGATTCTACTCAGTTGGATACTTGGGGATGAGTATTCTTTTATCTTTTTTATTTATTCCATGGGCTTTGATATTTATTAGGTTTATTTTAAATCCTAGACTATATCATTAATTATCTGCATGATCTTGGAATTTCTACTAAGTGGCATATCATGGTTGACAAAAATTTTGGTTGGCTTGTATTTTTAGGTTCTTTTCCCTTTCTTTGATCAGTGATGGAATGCATATGGGATTTATTTTATTTTTTGGCTTTCGTAATCTTATTTTCTTCCTTTTTTCTATATGAAGATCATTATATGTACTGGGAAATAATTAGGTAGTTCTATATTTGTATTTTTGTTAAAGCATTTGATTTGTATTAGGAGTCTGTATTACAACTTCTTGAAATTCTAGTCATAGATAGAAGGGATAGAGATTCAGGATTATTAGCTTTAAAGCCAATGCAAAATTGGGAGGAGTGCTTTGCTGTGAATTCTTCTTTTCTTGAATAAGAGGAATTAAAGAGGACCATTGATTGTACTTCACAAGTTCATTACCTTTATTTCATAGAAAATATTTAGTTATCTAAACATTTCATATTTGGATTGTCTTTTCAATCAGATTTGTGGTTAGAGTCTGTTTTCTAAGAAACTACTTTTTTTGTACCAAACTTGCTTAGATAGTCTTTATATATTTTGTTTTATGTGATCACAGAAAAGACCATTGTGGATAAAGGGAGGACATTTAGTAGAGAATACCATTGTTGTTTTAGCCAATGAAGGAATTCACTTGGATGGTGAGCAACCAATAGATGTACAAGGGTCTACTTTCTCGAAGAATGAAAATGATGTGATATTTCTTGCACAACATTATGCAATAACCCATATTGGGTGCATATTATGGGTGGTGGTTCTTTGTAGAGAATTGTTGTGTTCTCTTCAGATGAGTAAGGAAAGATCATATGAGAAAGTTCAGTCAAGGACAAATTTGATTACAAATATTTTGAAAATGCTTGTTAGCCTTACAAAGAAAACAACTTTTCTTATATCATGGAACCAATTACTGATAAATATTAGTGAAGTGGCTAGCCTTTTTCCTGGCTTGTTTAAGATGAGATTTGAAACTCTCAATCATGATCCTGTCGATGTGGAGAACAATCTAGATCATAAACTATCACCTATTTTGGAAACTTTCTTATTGTTTGTTCATGATGTGGTTTTGGATGATACCATTGTTTAGAACATATGAACATTTATTATTGTTTATTTGTTGGACATGCTGGATGGATGAATGTGGAGGTATGAGAGACAAAATACTATTTAGAATATTCCTTTGGTTTACAAGTCTAACGTTATTATTAATATTTTGATATTTTCTCAGGAGAGTGGTTCACAAAACTATAAAAAAAACTTCATTGGAAACAATAAAGTTGGGGTGGTCATGAAGCAGATGTGATTGTTGAATAAACTTTTACTACTTTGTCCTATAGCCTTCACTCCCAAAATTTTTCCTTAATGGTGAGCACAACAAGGAGAATTAACTGAGTGTTATATTTCCATAGACAAGTTGTTGGCTAGACGATCTAATAGAGATTGCAAGTTTTTTACATGCACAAAGAGTACAAAGAAGGCTTGGGGGATAATTTGTGGCCAAATGTTATCAAGGATGGACTAGGAGTAAATGATCAAGAGTCTCCAAGTAGTCATGAAGATTATGCACTCTTTGGAGATCAAGTTTCAAAGTCTTGCAAGCAAGTATCTACGTCTGATAGACATGAATAGACCTGCCTGATAAGTGATAGTGTTTATGACTCCAATATACCTTTACAAGGAGTGTTTGAAGTGATTAACTTCCTTAAAGAATGCATTTTTCTCTAGATTGGAATTCTTCTATCTACAAAGAAGCCTATCACCAACTTAATGAAGACCATGTTAGTTCAGTTTTACAAATGTTACAGCAAGAGCTTTCAGTTGCTAATGAAATAATGGAGCGAGCTGGTTCTTCATATGTAGCTTATTAAAAACACTTCCTTGAACATTTTCACGTAGCATGCCTTAAACTATTACATGAACTTGTTATGAGGCATGCCTTATGCAATAAAATTGAATAACACCTAGTAAATGAAGTTTTGAAGCTAGATAATGGAAGGTTTGTTCATATTAATGATGCTCTTGTTATTGTAGTTCACATTCTTATCATAAGCAAACCACATGGTCTAGTTTGGGTAATGACTCTTTGTGATTTAAAATATGAAGACGCTCCATAGGTTTTATTGTTGAGAAAGGGAAAGTTACATATTCAATGTGCTTAAATATTCAAGACTTATGTGCAAGTCTTCCATCCCTATTTCATCTGGAAGTTTTTCTCATGGATTTTCATTTTTAAAATGTGGATGAAAAAATCAAAATGGCAGAGTATTATTTTTCCCTCAGCAATGTAAGTTGTCCTCCATTGGAACTCAACAAGCCTGTAATTAGCTTGCTGGTCTTTGCTCATTTCAAGATTGATGTTGATTCTCCGACATATGATTCTCCACTCCACCTTCCCATCCTAGCTGATGTTCAATATAAGAAATAAGTTAATAAAGATCACATAAGGAGGCACCTTTTGGCTGCACACAAGAACTGGTTTCTTGGAATCATTGCTATATCATGTGGTATAGAGGCAAGATAAAAATGGAAGTCGTGGATGTTGTTGTAAGGCCGCTGTAGGACTTTGCCAAAGATAGTGTGTGCCTCGTCAAAAGATGTCACAAGCCTGATCGCAAAGGCATGCAAACCCTAACCCATTGGCCATTTGTTATAGTTTGTTAGGTCTTGTCCATGCATGTTTCAATAGAAGTTACTGCCATTTTGAAGGGACCCTGAATCTTCAACTAGTATACATCATATAGTTTTGCATTGGATAAACTTCGAGAAGCAGCGATCAACCCTTAAAGTAGACGTATCTCATTGATGAAGGAATTTAATAAATAATTATGTATATCTAGGTTTTTAGGTTTAGCTTAGGGGAGACATGAGAGACGACAAAAGTTGTTATAAATAGCCATGCTTTGGTGATTTCTTGTTCCGTGTTTAATAACACATATTAATTGTTATGTTATATAATATTTTAGATAGTGCAACAGATGCTTATTTTGTTAACGAACAAATTATATAATAATAAATGAAAATATGAAAAAGAACCAGATACAAAATAGGTTTTGCCCAACTGAGTGAGCCCTTGCAGATGGAAAATAGATTGTTCATTACTAGAAGAGCCCTTACAGAAAGATAGTGTATTGTGTATAACTAAAAGGAATTGACATATGATCTATAGCTCCATCTGGCTCTTTGGGATGTGGGGATATCTCCCTACTGGAGTAGTTTTGGCTGGTGAGCTTCAATCTAGGATTGTCGATGGTGCCAAAAAGGGTTGAAGACTTGCAGAACACTAGGATGTTGTGGAATCTTTGAAATTATAAAATCTTTGGGCCCCTTCAAGGAGCATTTATGAAATGAAATCATGGCTTGGGATGGGAGTGGGTTGTGGCCATGCACACTATTTTCTTAAAGCTATTCAAAAAATTCTTGGGATAACAAATATTTTTCTGCATATTAATCAAGAATATCCATCCACAATATACTGACCTGTAGAAAACTACAGTTGAAAATGTTCTCCCATTTGTGAGGGCTTTATTTGCCTTTGTTGTCTTAGCTTACATATTTTTCTTATTTGCACTGCATATTGAATTGTTTTCTTGGTTATTCTTTACTTTCTGAAAACCCTAATATCTTTACTTCATGCTATTGTGGGAGTTTTCTTGAGAGTTATGTCATTGACGAATCCCTACTAGAACCATAACATCTTAAAAAGGTTCAAATTTATGTTGAACGAGGGCCCATTATCTAGGGTCCAATTGTTTGATTTTCCTTTCCTTGAGTAGTAAAAGAAACAAGCAAAATATCTCTAGCATAAAATCTTATTTGGTAATATTATATATAAAGGCATTCATTTTGTCATTATGCTTCAGTGCTTAGCCAAAGGAAGAAAAGCTAGGTTTTGATCCTAATGAGCTAATAAGGTATTTCAATCTACTTTGAACTTTTTGGAAAGAATTGTTTGATTTTCCCTCAATGAAAATGTTAGTGCTTGGTTTGCTAGTCTTATTTGGAAATCCAATGGATTTCTTTACTCCCACGCTCATGTGAGGTGTGGGGATTTATTTTATTATTTTTATATTTGTATGAAAGGTGGGATGTACCTACACATCCTTCTCTCTTAAGAATGTGTTTGCTGGTCAATTATTTTTGTTAAATCCAAATCCTAGAGAAATTTGGTGTTACTCACTTGACTACATAAGGGGTGAAATTTGTTGAGCAAAATTTATAGAACCAAAGAAAGAATCTAAATTAGGTGTTTTGAGAGATAAAGTTGCAAGGAAATACAATAAAAAAATAACATACTTTGTGTATAGTGCACTTATTTTGTTGTTTTTTGTGCCCTCAATGCATATTCACATCACTACCAAGGAAAATTGACAACACTATTTGTGGTGCACTTGTTGTGCTTCCAAAGCAATTCTCTTGCCTTGAGACAAAATTTTGTTATTGAGTCGTTTTTTTTTTGGTCCCCTTTTATAATTTTTTATTACATGTGGGGTGCAAGAGAAGGCCATATAGTCCTCCAAAATCATGGCTAGGGTTTATGTATGGGCTCTTGTTGCATCATGTTTTTTCTGCCTTGTCCAATAATTTTGTATTACATTGGGTTGTAAGGGAAGGACCTAATGGTGTTGCAACTCATGGATAGGGTTTATGGATAGATAAAAACACTATTTGGTTCTAGTTTATTTTAATCTATCATTCATGTCTCTTATTTTTTCCATGTTCTTGAGTTGGATCTCATTCTATCACTCATTTGAATTTCATTTTTCTCCATTTTGGGGTGGTCCCTTGACTAGCTATTGAGCTTTGGACATTGGATCTGTGAGAGATGTTTGCGAGATTGCAGGATTTCATATTCACACTCAATTGCAAATGGATAAGTGGATAGATAATCTATAACTGCATTATATTGGTTTTTTCCCCTCACGTTGTGTTTTGTTTATCTATTTTTTCAATGTTGATTTCTCTCTTCCCTTGCAAGAATAGAGCTTCCATTATTTCTTAAAAACATAATATGTGTCTACAAGTAACATACATACCTATGCTCCCATTTTTTTTGCAATGAATTTCATGATTTGTATGTGTTTTTAAATAATTATGTAGTAAAATACATATCAATATATCATATATAAAAATTGGTCTTGAGTTTTTTTTGGGAAGGAGACTGCTTGCATTTCTACTATGCATCCACAAATTCCATTTATCCATATGCTCATATTCGCTACAACTTTTAATATTCACTTTATTGACACCCATCCTTTAACTAAATCACTGGTGATTTTCTATCCATTAATGTCTTGCTACCTTTATTGATCTCACAAGCTTGACTTTCTTACCTTTGATACTTCATGTATTCTAATGATATTTTTACGTTAATGTCACAAGTTGGACTTTCTTACCTTTGATACTTCATGCATTATAATGGTAGCTTTTCATCGATCTCCCAATTCCTTCATATCATCTTGAAATATGCACCCTCCTAGATTACAGATGTAGCCTCAGAACCTAATTCAGCCTTTGGTTATGATTTTTGATTCCTTTACAACAGATTTCCATTCCTGGGGAATTTCTTGGAACCTTATCCTTCTTTGTTCCATCCTAGAAATATCATTTTCCGCATATACTTCACATGCCTGAATCTATGTCCCCATAGCTTGATGGTGATTTTGCTACATCACATGTGCTTCAAATTCATAATGTTCATTATAGTAAGTTGGCTTGTGTGGGTGGTTGGCTTGTGTTAGGTTGCATGGAAAATGGTAAATTTTGAATCATTTAAATATGTAGTTTTGGCTTAAATTTATTTTTTATTAGCTTTTGTATAGTGTAGATGGTCATCTTAGTTATTATTCAACTGCATATTTCAAATTTGACTTTACTGATGAATGGTTTGTACAAATTGAGAAAATAAAGTAAATTATCTTTGAAATATTTGAATTGTGCCATAGGTGATTTAAAAAAAGTGACGGACAAAAAAGTATTAGAAGGAGTACGTTGTCCTTTATGACATGATGAAGTGATAGTTGGGAGATAAAGTAGCAAAAGTTCAAATATCAAAGTGCTTAAGCTTGTCCCCATTTGTGCTTGTTGCAACAAAGTTTGGGTGGTTAGAAAAAATGGAAAGTTAATTTGATTGCTTATAAAGTACAATGGAATATTAGCATAGAGTTAAATACTTTCATTGATTGGAATATTAAGTTTCTTTTGAAGATCTAGTTCAATCTCATGCACATTTTTACTATTTTTTCATTATTTGATTTTGTTTCATTTCTATTTGCTTTAGGCTCATATTTTTTAATGCTTGTGTGTTATACATATAGTGGGTCCAAAAATTTAGATTTGTAAATTGTCATGGTTGGAATTGTTTCTTTTATTTGAAATTTATTTTCTTCTAGGCCTCATAGAAAATGCCAACTTGTAATGCTAAACTGTTATTATGTAGACCTCTGGTTCCCTTGAAAAACAGTGAAAAAAAAAATCATGTGGTGGTTCACCAACTACTTGATTTTCAAAATATGCCCTCTCAGAGTTCATATCAACTTCAGAAGTAACCAAAAGTGCAACCCCAAAATTGGACACAAGTTCAAATGGAGTCTAAACTCATGGAACCTCCACCCGTTAAACAAATGGAACAAGAATCTCAAGCACAAAATCAACAACAAGAGAGGCAACAAAGGATCAACTTCAATGACAATAACAATTTCTACAGTAGAACCACCAGGAATGACAAATGCCATCTATTTGTTTGTGATTTTTGGTGATTTCAGATAGTTTTGGTGATTTCAAATTTCCTTATAGTTGAGATTTGTGATTAATACCCTTCATTCCATCTAACATCATAATTCATTGCAGGAACAATTTCGCAACAATATCAATGAAGCAACTCAACATAGCTTGTAAAACAAACAAATTTTCTTGTAGAAAAAATTAAGGGAATATGGATTTTATTTTTAATGTTTACCTAAGCTACTTGTGGTTACATTTTTTTCTTCAATGAGAAATAAATTTATATTCCATATCAGAAATTTACATGTTTTGGTCCTCAAAAGACTACTCAGACTCAACAACAAGGCTCCAAGCGATTACAACAAAGCTCAACATATCACTTATAGGAATTGAACATGGGTGGGAAGGATTACAATCATTCCTCCTACCTGAGTTGAACCCAATTAACTACTCACGATTACATTGTCTTAAATTTTTTCAATCTATAGGTATTTTGTGCCTCTTACTTGCACTACCTATGAATGGTAAAAGAGTTTAAACTATGCTTATTCATATGAATGTAGGGTTTAAAATCTTAACAATGTACAACATGAATGTAATATTTTCAGCTCTGGTTATATTTGATGTCTCTTATTGATAGATTAACATTTTAATATGCTTGTGAATGTGAATTCAAATGAGGATTTGTTATTATATATGTGTTTATTTAACCTTTTTCTATTTTGCAGATGTTGTTGTCTCAGTGCTATTGTTGTGTAGATGGTGCTCGTTGCAATGATTTTAACATGTTCGATGTTGATCTCACATTTAAAACCTATGAAGATGTATTTGTTGGCTCTAAAGCTCAGTTTGTATCCTTACTCAGGGATGTAGGAGCAGATTGTTCTTCCAGAGAGATGAATGTTTCTTTTGTTAATTCAAGTGACCACATTGAGAGTTCCCCTGAGGTTTGTTTACTTATAACCACATATTGTGTGATTGATAAAAATTAGTCTACCAATATTAGTTCTAGTGCATTCTTAACCCCTATAGTTGTAATTGTACATGAAAGGCACATTCTTGTCATCTATAGCTATGGAACGGAATATTTATTTTTATTTTTCTTTATTTTCCAAATATGTGTAACCTTTTAACCTATTATAATTGTAACTAGTGAAAATATGATAATAACAATTGTGGATGTTGTCTACGGATTCTTGAAATTCCAAAAATAATTTAGTATTAAATACTTGTCTAAAAAGCTCTATAAATTATATCAATGTTTTTCTAGTAGTTTTGTTGATTATATCAATACTCTAAAAGTATTTATGATACTTTGATTAGTATGAATGATGATGCCACTAAGTACAGTAATAATAGGCCGCATATGGTAAATGAATATGAAAGAATAAAATTAAGTGGGTACATTTGGTCAGATACATTGAAAAGGGGTGTAAATGACATAGTTTTAGAAAAAATTCCAAAATCCCATTTATTTAGCATATCTGACATTTTTGGTGGGTATGTGGAGATAACATACAAAAATGATACTATGGAGCACAACTAGTTAAGGATGGATTTATTTTTAGTTTTTGGACTCACATAGGAGAGGCAAGGTGAAGATGCAACCAATCAATCATTATGTTAGTAGGAGGTTTATTTCCTTTCGACCCTAAGGATCATGGCATATTGGGACATGTTACCCACCCACATGTATGGGTAACCATAGGATACTTTTTTTCTTCTATGATGCAGTTTTGAACTACCTTAGAAAGTTTTGTACGACTTTTCAAGGTGTTGTTTTCTTCTTGTCTATAGTGTTAGTTTATCCATGTAGTTTGGATAGTGTTCCAACCAAAATGCTCTTCCTTTAAGAGAAATGTAGTTAGAAAACTATAGAATAGTGTTAAGTATAATAAGAAATGCCATCCTTCAATGGTCTATACAATAGTGTTGCGAGTCAATAGTATTTGTGGAGGAGAGAGATATGGTTCTCTAGGGTGCACTGGCACTCCCTTTTCCATATACTCTCACAGGTTCACAAATACAAGCTCACTCTTATTTTTACCTAAATAATCAAATGATGAAAAATTTGTATTTTGCAGCGGCAAGTATAACTACATATTGGAGCTAGACCTTGAGCCCTTCAATGCATATTTTCCTCACCCAATATGACCATCTTCCATTACTAATGGAGTTCAAATTTTTAACTCACATTTGTCTTTAAGGCTACTTCATTATAAATAAAGCATGTTTCCATTGTTGGATTTTCTTCGAGCACACAAATACCACAACTACACCATTTTTCTTTCCTTGTTTAATATATTGCATCATTGTGTTTGATATTTCAGTCATTATTCCTCTGTGCACAATAAATCTCTATCAAATAAGAGAGAAGGATGGTCTAGTTATTTTAGAGATATATAATATGAATTAATTAAAAATTCATAGGGATATTTCAATTATCATCCTTCAATTTCACTTATTTAGAGAAAAATATATATTCAAATACAAAATAAACTCAAATCAAACTAAAGTAGAGAATTCTAATTATGAAGATGTTTCTCTCTCCACTACCTTGCAATGTTATTTTTCTAAATTATACTTGAATTTCACTGGTAATAACCTAGATTTATATATTACTTCTGGCACCAAATTGATATCATGGTCAATGTACCAACATTGCATTGAGTATGACCTAAAGATTATTCAGAGAATCTCACCTTTAGCCTATCCATGTGGCATATTAATTTCCAAGGTGTGAAATTTTATGAAAGACACTATTTTTTTTGGTTAGAAAAAGGTTTTCTCTTGGTTTTATGTGACCTTCAATTTATCATTTATAGTATGTCGAGAAATGGGAAAGAATAATGTGTGGCATTTATCATGCAAAAATTAATGTTGAATGAAAAGATACAAAGTTTAACCAAGATATAGTTTGCTTTGGTAAATGTTTAGGAAAATCCTAAAATGATATCTAAGAATACGCCATATGCAAAGTTTGAACCGAAGTAATATATGGATTTTTCTTTTGTTGATATGTTCTTTTGTTCTACCCAAGACATCACAACAAAAAAATATTATTATTGTAGGAATTTTTTGAGGATCTCATTGAGGTCCATTTTTTTGATGTCTTACTTGATTGATACCTTATCATGATAGGAAGACTTTAAATATGAATTAATATGTTCCTGAAACAAATCATATTCAAATTATATATATATATATATATCAAAACATAAAAACAAATCTTAATCCCTTCATTTCATTGTTACTTGACTCTAGTGTGGGCAAGTTACATGCAATAGTATTGGAAAAAGGATTGGGAGACAATGTAAACCATGTCTTAGATATGATTCATTTATTTTTGGAGATCCTTCAGGTACTTGGTCCATTGAATTTTTAAATGTTTCTAGTAAGGATTCCTATGGTTTTTATTGTTGTGATTCTTTCACCTCATGGTTATTTTGTGCAAGGAAATGTTTTAGGAATGCTAGATATCAGTGGAAAGGTAAACAATTTTTTTATAATTGGAATGTTACATGATATTATCTCTTTATTGTTTGATTATATTTTGAATGTTTCTTTCAGTTTTTTTTTTTCTTTTAACTGTGGAATTGAAAAAACTTGGTATTGTTTCCATTTAAACAAAATCCAAATCTTAAAGATGAAAATAGTACTACATGATACTGATTGAAATCCTTTTACTTGTTTTGTGTTAGAAGGTTTTCATGACTATTAGAAAAGTTTAATTTCATGTTGTTATTTGAGTACAAGTTGTCTAGATACTTTACCAAGTTCATGTGTTAGAGAATGGATGTTATTGAGAATAAAATGACAAGGATTAGACATGATGCCTGAGATTATTTGTTTTCACAAGTTATCTACAACTTGAGTTTTTTAGCATGCAACTTAGTTGGCACTATTGTACGGAGCTTTTCTTGAAGGTTGAATACTAAGTTATTAAGGAGTTATTTTCTATGGTGACGTTTTATTTGTTTTTTTTATATAGGTTATTTGGCCACACAGTGGCCACTATCACCCCACTCAATTAAAGTTGTTCAAGTTTCTTGCTTTTTTGGGGAAAATTTGCATTAGCATTGCTAATGTTGAGGTATATGTCGTAAAAATCCTTTATAGTCTACTTCTGTTTATATTCTAGTGTTCATCGTCTATCATGTCTTATACTCTACATTGTATCTTCTTTCATTTTCGTAAGAGGAACTCACTATTGATGGTAAGAAGGAGGAATTGAAGAAAGAGGAGAACAATAACACTACAACAACAAATGCAAAAGGAAAGAGAGAAGAGAATCAGTCTAGTGATACCCTTAAAGCCAATATCTCATAGGAGACACACACATAGAGACTCATGGTCAACTATTTAGAGTTGGTGAATTCACCTACAATACCTTGGCAACACAATGATAATGTTTTGAAGTGATGAAACAATATTTTATGTATAATCCAACCAATATTAAGTTGAAAATTAATATTGTAATATTCAACATTTCATATAATATAATTTATGTGGTTGAAATTATTTATAGTTGTACTTGATATTATTTAGTATTGGAATTACCAAGTGTAACATTGTGTTTATATATTAGATGAACATGCACATCATTTGACATTTTTTTTAATTTAGTCGCAAAATCATACTAATTAATTTGTGTTGATTAAAAATGAACACGTAAAATCAATCTAAAACTACTAAATTAGTAATTTATATTGATTACAATGAACACAGATAAATTGACTACATGACTAAATTAGTCATTTATAGTAATTATTAATGAAAGTAAATGAAATCAATAGAAACTACTTAATTAGTTGTTTATATAATGAATATGAAACTACCAAAAAAAGATAAATGACTACTGTAAATGATAAATTTGTAATTAAATATGATGACTAAATTTTGCATATGTATGACTATTAGTAACTAATTTATAGTATCTTATAACACGACCAAAATTTAGTCATATTTCTTTGGTTATTAATTGGTTTCAAACGATGACTAAAATTTCCATATATATGATTACAAATAGCTTATTTATAGTAACTTATAATACGACCAACATTTTTCTCATATTTATTTGGTCCTTAATTGATTTTCTCAGGTGATCATATCGTAATATATTTTGTTGTATATTTGGTCATTAATTGTGGCAACTAATGACTAAATCAATGACCAAATTAATGACAAAATTTATGACTAAATATACTACTAGACGATAACATTCAGACAACAAATTAATGACTAAGCTAAAACAACGAAAAGTTGGTTGTGTTACAAGATACTCTAAATTAGCCATTATTGGTCACCAACTGAAAAATGGTCACTTATATGAAAATTTTAGTCATTTTTTAGTAACTAATTAACCATTTTGTACTGGTGATAGTTATACTTATTTTTTTTATTGTTTTATTTATTCATTTATTCCTCTACAGTATCCTACTCAGTTTGATAAAAAAATCCAATTACTTCAACTATAGAATAAATTGGAATGCATCCATTTGCATAACAAAATCATAAGTAGGCTCAGATGATTGTAAAAGAACATCTCAACTCGGGGACAATCGAAAATGTCGGGAACCAGGGATCGACCTGATGCGACGCGTTAGGGTTTGAGAGAATAGGGCTTTCAAAGCCAAGGAGGACGGAAACGGAAGCCTGAGAGGCGAGAGAAGAGTTAAATAGGTGCAGGAGGAATATTCGCAAGGGTAAAATGAAAGGTGGAAGGGAGAAAGAAAACGGATGGGGTTGAAGGGCTCTATGGAAGGAAAATAGGGGAGGGGAGAGATCCCCTCCTTTAGGAACGTAGTAGCAGGCGAAACAAATGGAAGTGGACTGCAAGGGATGCAGAAGGAGTTCAACAGAGATGCGCCAGTGCTGCAGAATCGATGGCAAGCAAGAACGGGAACCAGGTGTGTACCCAGGGCACAGAAAAAACCAAGGTATGTAATCCAAAGTAACAAACTTGAATATTATAGATGCTTTATGAGAGATCATGCTTTGATATGTAAGTTTATAGGGTTTTGGCCATCTAAAAAGGATTTAACAAAATGGATACAACAAAGATGGAGGCCAAAAGGGCATATAGATCTAAAATTAGGAGAAAAAGGCTTTTTCACAGTCATTTTTCAAACCTAGAGGATAAGGAAAGAACTTTTGAAGAGGGGCCATACTTTATGAACAATGCAGGCTTATTTATGAGGCACTGGGAGGATAGATACAACCCAGATAATGAGAAACTGTTGGCAGCTCCCATATGGGTTAGACTATTCAGATTACCAATGGAGTTTTGGGATCCTGATATATTGGAAGGGATTCGCAACTCGATCAGAACTTTTGTTAAGGTGGCAGAGTCAACCAAAAGAGGGAAGTACACATCTTATGCAAGGATATGTGTGTACATGAATATAGCAGAACCTTTGCCGGAGTATATAGAGGTGGAATACCATCATGAAGTATGGCAGCAACTAATAGACTACAAGAATATTCCCTTCAGGTGCAGAAGATGCCACAAGTATGGACATCTATTTAGGCAATGCCAACAAAACAGAGAGGCGAAAGCAACAAGGACACATGAGGAAGAACAGAGGAGAACAGAAGGATCAGATACCGTGGATGGGGGATTCAAGGAGATCCAAAGGAGGAAGAAACCAAGCATGGAGGGAACGAGGATTCAACTAAAAGAGAAAAATATAGCAGTCGAAAACCAAAACAAGTTTCAGGTCCTTCAGGATGAGGAAGATGAAAACGAGGGAGGAAGGATGGAACAGGAGGATAACGAAAATGCACCAATGGATATCATAAAAGAGACAACAGAAAAAAGTATAAGTCAGAACAGAGAAGTGGAAGAAGAGATGGGGGAAAGTCAGGGGAATATAGTAGGACAAATGATGACTGGATTAGACAGTCAAAAAGATAATGGGGTCGAAGAAGAAAGAATAATGAAGAAACTGCTTCAAGAATGGAAAAACCTAGATGAAAGATTCATTCCAGAAACACATAAACAACTATATAAAGATACATTCCAAAAATATAAGGAGAAAAAAGGTAGCACTTCAGAGATTCAAATAGATCAAACAGGGTCAGAGGGAAACCAAAGCCTGGGAATGGATGGTACTAGCAAGGGGGTTAGAAAGAGAGGAAGACGAACTATAAATGAAACGATTCAAGCAGTAGGAGAAATATTAGTAAATTCAGGAAGGGTGATACCTCTCTCAGAGGTATTTCAACAACCATCAAAAAGTTATAAATGATAGTCACAAGCTGGAATATTAGGGGACTCAACAGTAAAGGTAAGTAGAGGTATTTAAAGGAAAGATTGAAGAAGGATAAACCGAGCATAATGATAATCCAGGAAACGAAAATGGGGTATCAACAGTTGGTAGAAATTATGAAAAGGACTAAGCCAAAATACGAGGTAATGGCCCAAGATGCAGATGGTACAGCAGGGGGTCTGGCAATCATCTGGAACCCTGAGGAGGTAATTTTTGAGAATTGGATTAGTTTTCCTAGAATACTAACAGGCATGTTTAGGTTGACGGGATTGGAGGAGCGAATTCTTATTTCAGGGGTTTATGGACCACACATACCCAGGGAGCGGAAGGAATTCCTCAAGAATATGCAAGCTATTAGAAGAATTATCCCTGGAACCCTATGGATAATAGGAGGAGATTTTAATATGATTCGAACAATAGGAGAAAAGAAAGGTGGTGTAAGGAGACTGGACCAGAGTATGGAGGAGTTCAATGAGATGATTACAGAACAGAGGCTAGTAGATATTCCTACAACTAATGGTGTCCACACATGGAATAATAGGAGGGGAGGAAAAAACCAAATTGCCTCAAGATTAGATAGGTTTCTTTTGTCTGAACAAATTTTGAATCGGGATGTGTTTATAGAAGCTAAAATTTTGCCAAGCCTAGGCTCGGACCACTGGCCGATCAGATTAGAAATTGGTATTAAGAAAAACAACGGCAAGAAACCATTTAGATTCGAGGCTTTCTAGCTTAGAAATCCTCAATTTTTACACAAAGTGGAAGAATGGTGGACTCAGAGTAAAGTTAAAGGGAAGGGGAAGATGCATACCATCCAGTTAAAACTCAAAGAAATCAAAGGAAAATCAAAAAATGGAACAAGGAAGAGTTTGGGAACATCATGGAGGAAAAACAAAAATTAGAGAGAGAGATGGAAGAAATACAGCAAAAAATAATTTTGGAAGGGAGGGATGAGGAAAGAAGTAATGAGGAGGGAAGAATAATCAGTCAATTGGAAGAAAGAAGGAAACAGGAGAAGATTTTGTGGAGACAAAAGTCAAGAATAAAATGGTTGCGCGAAGGTGAAGGAAATACCAAGTTTTTTCATCAAGCTATGGTCCAGAACAAACAAAGAAATCTGATCTTCTCTATCAAAAATGCAGAGGGGGAAAGGATAGTAGAACAGGGAGCCATTGAAAAAGTTTTAGTGGATTATCACAAAGGGATTCTCACAGAACCACAAGGATATCGGGGAGAAGCAATAGAATGTATTTGCAAGGAAATTCCAAGATTAATAACAAATGAACAAAATAAGGCTCTGATGAGGGCAGTAACTATGGAAGAGGTGGAAGAAAATGTGATGAATATGAGCAAGAACAAAGCACCAGGACCGGATGGATACACAGTGGAATTCTATCAGGCAGGATGGTACTTTCTAGGACAAGAAGTCTTGGAAGCTGTAGAGGAATCAAGAATGAAGAAAAAGATATGGTTAGGTATTAACTCGACCTTTTTAACCTTGATCCCTAAGAGTAATAATTCTGAGGATGTTCAAGGTTTCCACCCAATAGCCCTGTGCAATGTCATATATAAGATTATAGCGACTTTGATAGCGAAAAGATTAAAGCCTTTACTTTCAAATATTATTCCACCAGAGCAAACTGGCTTTGTGGAGGGTCGACAAATACTTGATGGATTAGTAGTTACTTAGGAGATGATACACTCCCTAAATCAGAAAAAGCAGAGAGGAATGATGATGAAGTTAGATCTCTCAAAAGCCTATGACCGTTTGAGGTAGAAATATCTCAGAGCGGTTCTTGGAGCATATGGATTCGATAGTAGATGGATCGAATGGGTCTACAGCATGATTTCAACCCCGAATTTCTCAATTCTAGTAAATGGTGTTCCAACGACCACCTTTAATGCAACAAGGGGAATTAGGCAGGGAGATCCCATCTCCCCATTCCTATTCATAATGGCAGTTGAGGGTTTAGGGAGAAATTTCAAAAAAGAGCTAAGGGAAAAGAAAATCAAAGGCTTAAAACCATGGGGAAACAATCTGGCCATCACACATCAGTAGTTTGTAGATGATATTAGGCTATTCGATGAGGTATCAATCAAAGAGGTGAGGAACATTAAAATAATATTAGAAATATTCATGGAGGCATAAGGTATTGAAATAAACAAAGAAAAATCATGTACATTCATATTTAATACTCCTGATTCAATCAAGGCTCATCTTACCAGAACTTTAGGCTTCAGACAGGGGGAACTTCCTACGAAGTACCTAGGGAATCAGGTGGATATAAACCCTACTCGAATGAAAAATTGGCAAAGTACTATAGAAAAAATAAAAAACAAATTGGCGAGCTGGTCTTTTAGATCTTTGAACATTGCCAACAGAATTGTCCTTTTAAAATCGGTCCTTCAATCGATACCTATTTACCCTCTATCCATTATGGCTGCACCCAAAGGAGCGTGCACAAAAATGAAAGAAATATTCGGGAAATTTATATGGGGTGGACCTAAACAACAGAGGAAATGGGCTCTGGTTTCATGGAAAAATCTAATGAAAAGAAAAGAGGAAGGGGGGCTAGGTATGAGAGACCCTGAAATGCTAAACAAGGTGCTAGGAGCAAAATTATGGTGGAGGTGGGTGCAAGGGGGAGATGATGTATGGAAGAGAATATGGACTCAGAAATATAATATGCCTGATACAGTAGAGGATAGATTGAGAATCGAAGAAATCCCAAAAGGATCTTCAATCTGGGAACTGGCAAGCCAGAATAGGGACATTGTAAACAATCATGCCTTCTAGGAAATACGTGAAGGAAGCAGTGCTAGATTTTGGGAGGAGGGTTGGCAGCAGCGAGACAAATTGACAGAGATACAAACTTTACAAGAAGTTCAACAGAAAGCGAAGAGGGCAGGATTGGAATATGTGAGGGATTATTGGAAAGACGGAGAGACCAGTGAAATATGGAGGGTTTGGAGGAAGCCAGAGGAATGGTATGAAAATATAAACCAGGATCTGGGGAAAATATATACTAAAGAGGTAGAATTGAGGAAGATTAAAACCAGATCAGGAATGGACATTCTCAGATGGGGAAAAAAATGAAAGGAACCTTTACAGTAAAAGAAGCCTACTATTTGACAACGCAACAGGAAAGGGAGGAAGGAACTACAGACTGGAGAGTGATATGGGAAGGCAAGTGGTGGCCGAAAATAACAATATTCGCATGGCTGGTGAGCAAAGAACGGATTCTAACATGGGATAAAATCCAAAAGAAAGGTTTTAATGGACCCTCGAGATGCAGTCTATGCAACAGAGAAATAGAAACCCAGGAGCACATACTGAATAATTGTCCATATGCTAGATTTTTATGGGAGGAAATCAGAGTACTTTTTGGAAAGACAAAGAGAGATCCTAATAGCATTCAGAATACCATTATGAAATGGGGAAAAGGACAATTCCTCTGTAGAGTAGTGAGGAGAATATGGAATTTGTCAGTGGGCTTCGTAATATGGTCCCTGTGGAAAGAACGAAATAGGAGGATCTTTCGGGAGAAAAGTAATCAACCTACAAGAATATGGGAAGAAATATGTAAATCGATGAAAGAAACAGTTCTGTCTGAGGCATGGGAAGAGGAGGATTGGAAAATGAATCAGGAGGAAAGGAGAATAGTATCCAAATTAAATATGGACTTTCGTATGATCTACCCCAGAAAAGAGAATAGGATAGGATCTCAAACTCAAAGCCCTAACCAATTCAGATATCCCGGAGAGAATTTTATTAAACTGAACTTTGATGGGGCGTCCAAAGGAAACCCAGGGCCGACAGGCCTTGGGGGTATCTTCAGGGACAGTAAGGAAAATACAAGGTGGGTGTTTGTGGAATGGGGAGGTGAAATGACGAATAATGAAGCAGAGTTGTGGGTGGTACATCAGGGGTTAAGGATAGCAGTGAGGAATAGATACATGAATTTGGAAATAGAAGGAGACTCACAGGTAACAATAGAGATGCTCCGTAAACTAAGGGATGGCAAGAGCTAGGAGCAAGTGGCTAAAAGTTGGAGGACAACGGGGATTATCCAAGACATAGCGGGGCTACTAAGGAGAATTGAATATAAAGTTATAAACCATGTGAGGCAAAAAGGGAATAGGGCTGCGGACCTATTGGCGAATTGGGGGAGTAAAGAACCGGCTAGAAGATTGGACAGCAGCTGGTCCTCAATAGAGGATGACCCGAGTTGGGGAGAACTTAAAAACATAATCACCCATGACCATAATGAATCAATTACCGGATAAAGGGATGATTAAAGGACTCCCGATCGGGATGAGAACGGTAGCAAACAGGATAATAAATGCTCGGCAGGTTAGCATGCAGGACCGAGCAGGCGGCGATCAGGTCATGATGAGCGAAGTCAAGTGGATCGTGGCAAAGGATATCATCTCAAGGCAAGGAGATGGTAGAGTACCGATGGAGGAGGGTAGATATGTCAGGGTGTCAGGGATTAGACAGAGACATGATAGCATGGAGGAAATGGGCAGAAAGATGAAAAGGGAGGCAGACCACAAGAGGCGAAGGAGGAGGGGAGGTATAAGCGAGAAGAGGTGGCAAAAACGAAGGAACAGGAAAGGTGCATGCAGAAGAACGAGAAAAGTTGGCAAAGCGACGATGAACACAACACGAAGAAGGAGAACGATTAGGAATCTGGAAGAGAGAGCAGAAATTCAGAGGAGGAAGTCAGAGTGCAAGGAGATTATGGCTGAGGGGAGCAGAATGACTGCAAGAAGATGGACGAGGAGTAAGACAGAGGGAGGAAACCAAGGCCGAGGGGACCGAGAAGAAAAGGGCAAAGGTATAATGGAGATGGATACAGAGAAGGAAATTCTCTCAATCCATGATGACTCAGAGGACGACGTCGAGATGTTCGACTCTGATAAAGAGAAAGGAGAACCAGCGAATGAGAGTTTCGACAGGCCCGGAAAGTCAGGAAGGGCCAAGGTTATGAAAAGAGGAAAAGATGATGCAGGGGGCTACCAGGAATAGGAGGAAGGAGAGGATTGCGGAAGTCCGGCAGGAAGAAGAAGAAGGCGAGGTAGGGGAGGATATAGGAGAAGGGGAGGAGCAGGAGAGAGAAGCGGGCGAGGAAGAAGGGACAGAGGAGGAACGGCAGGAATCAGAGAGGCCAGCGTAATAGGGAATGTCAGGAGGGGGAGGAAAGCTATATGCAGGAAAGTACAGTTCACTGAAAGGTCTTATTGTGAGCATACCAATCCAAAAATCAGGAGGATTATCGAGCAGTTGGAAGAGGAGGCAATTCAGGCTCAGTCAGAGTCGGAATTAGAGGACTGGGAGTATCTTCTCCCGGATCCGGGCAATACGCGTGGTCGTATGACATTATACAAACAATCTCTTCACATCTATTAGGTTATGAAGAGACTGCTTGCCAAGGCTATGGAACAAGTAGCCATGGAAATGGCAGAATTATCCCAGGGGATTCCAAATCTGAAAAAGGAGCTAAGGAACATCCAAATCACCTTGTTCATGCAGGATAAGAAGATGGACAAAATTCAGCAGCAGTTACAAGCGAGTGGATCAGGAATCAAGAAGGAGAAGGAGCAACAGGTAGGCACAACGAACCAGTAGAGAAATCATGATAATTAGAGGTTTCTATAAAATCTCTCTCTAGTTATAGTTAGTTATCTGTAGGACTTTTTGTTATTCTAGTATGCAGACAAAAAATAGTTTTAGTAGCTATAAGGTTGATGTGTATAAAGCATGGAAAGACAGAATGAGAACCTATTATTTTTGGCTTGCTATTAAAAACTTAAGGTGGTCAAGAAACCCGGTTTCCCCTCGGGGCGGGTTGAGATCACCACAAGCATGTAGTGATTTCAATTTGCGATAATAGAAAAAGAAGGTCTCTCGTTAGCTTACAAAAAAAAACAAAATGATAAGTAGGCTCATATTCAGATTTGAGAAATATACCTCAATTAATGCTAATACATAAGATATTAATTTGTCATATAGATTGATATTGAGAAATGTCAAAAAAATGTAGTGTTATTGTGGCCTTATAATTATTTAGAAACAAGTGTCAATGTAACCTTTGTCTCCTTAGCTCTTTTTAATTGTCATACCATAGATTTATTCTGAAATTTGTTCATCACATTCCTAAAAGAACAATAGATCTTATGATAAATATGTAAGAAATTATTAAATATGTTTCTTTAGTGTCCAGCCTTCATGGGATGTTTTCATATGTTGACAATGATAACCAATATAAGCTTCTAGATCCTCCTCTTGTATAAAATTGTTAGGTCCTTATACTAGTATTGTAAACCCTTATTGTTATTAGTGCAGCCCCCTTATTGTCATTAGTATGACCCCCTTATTGTATTATTGTGCCCACATAGTCCCCATGTTGTTATTATTGTACCCCATAGAAGCCCACTATTGTTAATATTGTGCCCCTACAATATTATTGTTATGTAGGCTCTCATTGTATTGGGACCACTTAGACTCCTACATATAGAAAGGAGGTCTTATCATTTGTATCATCTGAGAATTTTTCATTTCTATAATGTAAAGGAGGTTTCCCCCTCGAAGAGGTTGATTTATAGGTAGTTGGTCTATCTTTTCTATCTTTTTGTGAGCTGCTTTCATAACATTTGGTTTGAGAGCATCGGATTCTAGGGATTCATTGCTCCAAAATAGGTCATCATGGAATTTTTGTTATCACTTATTTTTTGCGGCATTTTAGAAGCTAAAAAAAAATCATTTGAGTTGAAATCTCAATGGTCCTCAAGTTAGAATTTTATATCTCGGCTCGCTATATTTACAGAGATATGATCTGAGGAAGATAGGATTTTTGAAAGCTCCAGAATTCCATCTCAAATAGGTAATCATGGAATTTTCACTATAAGTTTTTTTTACGAAGGTTTAGACACTAAAATTAAGACCCATTTGATCTGAAATCATAATGAAGCCCAGGCTCTAATTTCAAATCTTGTTTCGTTATATTTGTGAAGACATGGTTCAAGATATTTAGGGTGTTTGCATGCTCCTGAATTACATCCCAAATAGGTGATCTTGGGAAAATTGTCATAACTTTCTCTCTGAGTATCAAATTGAAATTTTGTGAAAAGTTATAGAAAGATGACGGATGTTAGTTTTTGGAGCATTGTTTTCAGGTCCAAAGGTTGAAAAATTGACACGTGGAACTTCATACAAGTTCACTCTACTGAAAAAAGTGTATAATCAAGTCATCTTAGGAGATTGGGCATAACACTTTCTTGGAGAATCCAATTTCAATCAAACTGGTGGCATTGGAAATAAGACTTAGAGGGATACCACAATTTGCAATTTTAGACCTTGAAGATCCAAAATTTCAGAGATACATCAAATTCAATATCGAGCTCCTACAAAGTGAAAAAAGGTGTGTAGTTTTTTTAAATTTCTCATAAGTCTAGTTTGAAAAATTAGTTTGAAGGAATTCAAAGGTCATAGTGAAGCACGATTATCATTAATTAATTCTCCGAAGAAATTAAATGGAAACAAATAGTAAGCAACCTGAAATCTCTAGCATGACTCATGAAGAAGAGGAAGCAATGCAACATGATATATCAAAATTATGAGACCAAGTGCAACAAATTTCACTCTCAACAAAACTAATAGAAGCTAAGATGGATGGTTTAAAGAAAGACATGGAAGATAAGCTGGATTGTTTAAAGAAAATTGCAGAAGCTAAGATGGACGGTATGATAGACAAGATTGAATATTGGAAGAAGGAGATGGAATATTGGAAGGAATGTTTGACAAAGTTGCTACAAGAAAGGTTTCCTAATGGCAAAAGGGTAGTAGAAAAACTTAGAATGAGAAAAAAATAAATGTTAATCATGATTCAAAGAATGACAACATTGAATATTTGAAGAAATATGTGGAAGGTTCGAAGGAAGGTTTGACAAAGTTGCTACTAGAAAGGCTTCCTAATGGTGAAAAGGTAGTAGATAAAACTCATGATGAGAACAAAACAAATGTTAAACATGATTTCATAGACTTTAACATTGGAATAACGAGCCACCACATTCGAAAGGTCGATTTGAGGAGGTTTGATGGCAAGGATCCCCTAACATGGATACTACAAATGGAACAATATTTCGATCTCCATAATGTGAAAAACACACAAAAGGTATGCATTGCAACTTTATATTTGGAACCCAACCAGTTTGTATGGTATTAAAGGCTTTGCTCTAGTAAAAAATTGTCACTTGGTCAATTTTTACAGAAGAAATGGTATCACATTATGAGGATACAAAGAGTGGCACCTTCTTTAGCCAATTGATAAATATCAAACAAAAGGGTTCAACATTAGAGCACATTGAGGACTTCCAAAAATTGAATATAATGTTAAATGATATTCAAAAGAAGGAGAGAATTGATGTCTTCATAGGTAATTTAAACGATAACATTCAACATGAGGTTAGTCTTTGAGAACCTGATTCATTGGAGAAGGCATTCAAGTTGGCAATAAAAATGGAAAGAAAAATTATGGCAATAAGGAAGCCTACCACTCACAACTATAAATATGGAAGTGTTGTCTCCCCTAGCCTTCAACAACCTACCAGGTTGATGCCACAACAATTGGAAGAAAAAGGAGGAAAAGGGCTTTGTTACAGTTGTGATATAAAATACAGTAAAGGTCATAAGTGTCCTGAGAAGAAATTGTTTTACATAGATTTTGAAGAGGAGGAAGAAAAGGAATAAGAAATGTCAAAAGAAGAGGATATACACCAGAAACAAACTATAGAGAAAGAAGAAATGAATTTGACCATATCTTGTAATGAATTGGCTGGAATTACCACTCGTAAAACTATCAAGATAGAAGGACATATCAAGAGTAAAATGGTAATAGTATTGATTGGTTCAGGTAGTACCCATAATTTTATTCATTGTAAGATAGCCAAGGAATTGAATTGATTCCTATATCCACCACTAGAGTGTCAAGTGATGGTTGCAAGTGAAGGAACCATAGATTTCTCTTGAAAGTGCCATAATATCAAGCTATCCATGGGAGAATATGTATTGAATATCCCAATGCTTTTCATTCCAATGGGTGGTGTTGAAGTTGTACTACGAGTCAAATGGCTACAATCCTTGGGTACAATAGCTTTTAATTTTCAAGAACTTTCATGAATTTTTTTTAGAATAAAAGGAAGTTGAATTAAGGAGTATCACACGGAAATCAAGAAAGATAATCATCTCTAATGGAATGACAAATATTATAAAGAAGGAAATGCAAGTCGTAATTGCACAATTATGTTCACTAGAGGTTCACACATCGAAATCACCTATTTCTCCAGATCTCCAAAAAGTCTTGGACAATCATTCCAAGGTATTTGAGACTCCCAAAGGTCTCCCACCTATTCGTGACCATGATCATGATATTCATTTGATTCCAAGAAGGGTTCCTCCAAACATCAAACCCTACCTAATGGCAAGACAATTCAAGATAAAAACAGATCATGATAGTCTTAAATACTTAATAGAACAAAGATTATGTTCATAATAAGAACAAACATCCATCTGGAAGATGTTGGGTTATGACTTTGAAATCATCTACAATAAAGCGAAGAAAAATGTTGTTGTAGATGTACTCTCAAGAAAGGATGAAGATGTGGAAGCATTTGCTGGCATTATGATTCTGGTATGGCCTTATGATACATATGTTGTACTTGATGGCAACCCACTCATCTCAGATAATAAATTATAGTGTAGAGAAAAGTTCACGCACTTATATGCAGAGAAAAGTTTATTTCATGTAGAGAAAAGTTCACGCACTTTTATGCAGAGAAAAGTTTATTTCATGTAGAGAAAAAGTTCACGCACTTTCATGCAAGGAAAAGCGCGTATATGTTGGAGAACTTACCTTTGATCCATGGTAGTTAGTCCTTGGTATTTGAACCTATGAGGAAAAGCGCGTATATGTTGGAGAACTTACCTTTGGTCCATGGTAGTTAGTCCTTGGTATTTGAACCTATGAAGAAAAGCGCGTATATGTTGGAGAACTTACCTTTGGTCCATGGTAGTTAGTCCTTGGTAT